>JAQGCS010001313.1:0-14502 GCA_034702105.1 Fuscozetes fuscipes | reverse complement strand
CTCTCTCTCTCTCTCTCTCTCTCTCTCTCTCTCTCTCTCTCTCTCTCTCTCTCTCTCTCTCTCTCTCATCAAAATTTCCATGAATGATAAATAATTGAGTGAATTTGTCAATCTTTGCAAATGTAGACCTATTCATATATAATTACAAATGGTTTTCTCAAATAAGTGATATGCCATAGGGTTCAAAACAATCATGAATAATTCATTTGTAGTCACCTCTTTTTTGCCAATCACTGTGACTCACGTGAGGACAGGCATATGATTCTGGACTCTATAAAAGGAAATTGAATTTCATATTCAATTCATTTGAATTGAAAGTTCGTAAAAGTCTGTTAACAAGTCTTCTCTTAAACCACATAAAAGTTTTTTCTTATATTAAAGGGCTATTGAAAAGTGTGTGAAAATGTGTTTCATTAATTCAAAAGAGTTATTATTTTTCAAATCATTTGTGTCGATACCGATTGTGAACTCCGCTCTTCATTTAGGAACCAATATCTACTCAAACGTCAAGAAATCGAACCCATATTTGGAAACAACTTTATCGGCGACCGAACAGATGGCCGTTTACATCGTGAATACGCACACATTTATAAGTGTTGGCCAGAGTTTGGCCCAAAAGATGGAAGTGCCGGTCGTTTTTATCGATAAACTGGCCGCTGATGGCTTACAAATGATGGAAAACAAGTACCCTTCTATACGATTGACAACCGAAGAATTGAGAGACGAAGCACATAAACAAATGGTTGTCCTTAAAGGTGCAGGCGCTAAGAAATTGGATAAATTGATGCAAATCATATGCCATCAGCGAAAAGTACAAATGGAAAGGGCTTTGTTCCTTTTGGAATCAATGCTCAGCCCTAAAGTGTCGATATATGTGGACGTAATTGAGAAGACAGTAAACGATTATTTGCCTCCAATTGAATCTGAATCTAATGATGAGACTGACAGACAGCGGGTGTTCGCACGCATTGCATACATTCCTCATACAGTCCATCAAAGAATTGTTCAAAGATACAACCAATTCGTTTTCCGAATCACTTGGACTGAAACTCCCACTGAATATCCGAATGAGTCTCAAATTGAATGTCAGAACCAATTCAACTAATATTTTATTTGAAACAAAACTAATTGCTTTTAATTTGCATTTAATATAAGTTTTTAAATTTATTTTATATTTTATTATCGAATAACTAATTCCCGAATACTATTAATTTCTCAACAATTTGATAGAGTTATCGGTAAATACAGGAATGACTGCTCTAAGCATTCCTTGAACTGTGAGAAAACATTAACCAAAGCTTTAAAACGTAAAATTTAAACTTTATTTTATTCAAAATTTAATATTTTCTAAATGAGTCGGAATTGAAATTTGAAAAATAAATTTGGATTTTAATAAAACATTTTATTTCAAAATAACAGTTATTCGCAATTATTTGTCTCAAATCGATTGAATCTATAGATTTTCAGGACTGGCATACAATCTGACCCATTGTTTGACTGTTTTATTGTAGGCGGCCCTGTTGTTGACATAGAGAGTAGCACTTTCATTGTTCAGTGCGGAACTCGGGTTCGGATCATTCAAAAGCGAAGAAATTGAAAGCATTACTTTCGATATATCGTAAACAGACGACCAATTGTTTTGGAGAATGTCCACACACACATTTCCGCTAACACTTATGTTTGGGTGGAATATTCTGGTAGTGAACCTGACATTTGGCGGATGCATCGGATAATCAGGAGGAAAGTCGACTTTAAACTTGAATATGCCTCCAGCATATGGACTATTGTCCGGGCCGTTCAGAATTCCCTCCCAATGATAAAGGTCACTCTCATCTATAGGACCGACACTAAGTTCTATGGGCGGATTCTTTTTGATTTCGTCCAACTCTTTTTTGATTCGTTTCAGTGCTAGGTTTGTCATATTTCGATAGAGTGACTCCTATTCAACAAATTTCCTAACCATTGACTGGTAATCAAATTTGAATTTCCATTTCATTGTTATAATGAACTAATGGGACAAATCTCATTGTTAGACAAAAGGACATCCTTACTCATATTTAATTCATTTGTATAAAATTCAAAATTTTAACAATTTATTGATTCTATTGTAGGCCATTGTTGTCAATTGTTGTCAATTGTTGTCAATTGTTGTCAATTGTTGTCAATTAAACAATTATTTTATTTAAAATTATTCAAAATTACATTGTTCGTGATCTAGCCATAGAGAACATAATGAGTGAAAGGGTTTCAATCAATTATTTATCATCAAATTGTAATAAATATGATGACAGAAATGACACTCATCTGTATTGACTGATCAGATAACAAAAATATCAAACATTTAATCTCAACATTTAGTTAAATGTTTGAATCACTCAATAAATGATTAGAAATCGATTTTATTTCTTTGAGAAATATTTTGCAAATTTTTTCGAAAGCGAGTCCTGAGGCGGGCGGTCATCTGCGGGCAAGTACTTGGCTAACTCATTGACCACTTCATTCATATTTCTGTAGATACCTTCTGACACCATATAGAGTACGCCTTTTACTGTTTCTTCGATGTCATGCCTCTTAAAGTCAGTAACTTGGAGAACACCCAGCAAATAACTGGCTAAACTTTTGATATCTCTCATATTATTGATGCCTGGATTCAATTGCGTAGAGAAACCGAAGTCAAGGAGTTTCCAAATGGTCTGGTCGTTTTCAACTGTGCGCATCATATTCTCGGCATGCAAATCATTGTGAACTTTGTTCTGGCTGTGCAGGTATTGTAGGCCAGCCGTCAAATGTCTTACCATTTGAAGAGCAGTGAATTCATCCACAGTATCCTGTGGAGACATTGAACTCATAAAATGATTGAGTGAATCGCCATTTAGGTACTCCATAATAATGTATATATTTCTACTCGATTTGCAGACCAAATATATCTCAACTATGTTTGGATGGTCTAATTCGGTCATTGTTTGTGCCTCAGTGTAAACTGCTTCTGACCAATAAGATGTTCGAAATACCTTGATAGCACAAGACTTACCGTTGAGACAGATATCTCTATAACGTGTGCCAGGGGCCGTCTGTATTTCATTTGGTGGGACGGGTACCTTTTTGTGTGCATTTTCATTACAGACACCTCTGAATACAACGCCAAAACCTCCATGTCCAATATAGGCGGCCACATCAAAGCCTAAATCACTCAAGAATTGTTGATCTTCTCGAGGAATGTAGTAATTGATTTGGTGAGACATTTCACCAAGATTTTGTTTCAAATTTATTTATTTTGATTTTTGAATATAATGGAAAATTTAATTAAAATTTCAAGAGTTTGAAAATAAAAAATTATTTAAAATGAAATTGACTAGCTCCATTTTACCATATTTCATAAGCACCCCTTCCACACCTCTGGTTTAAAATACTTGTTGTGGTTAATTGGAAATATTTTGTAAATGTTTTAAGAATAGAATATTCTAATATTCGCGACATTTAATCAAATACTCTGAATACTCAATAAGTATTGAAAATCCTTTGAAAAACGACTTCATTTCTTTGAGAAAAACTTGCTCAAACTACTACTAAGCGAGCTCTGACGTGGACGGTCATCGGCGGGCCAAACCTTGGACAGCTCTTGGACCACATCGTTCATATTGGCAAAGGAACCACCTGCCATCATAGTGAGTGTAAATTTCACTTTTTCTTTGTCGAATTGATTTGCAAAGGGAGTAATATTGATAATTTTGACCAAGTGCATGCCTAACTTTGTGATATCCCATAAGTTGTTTTCGTGCTCCAATTGTTTAGTGAAACCCAAGTCAACAATTTTGACAATGAAATCGTTGTTCTCAACCTTTACCATGATATTTCCTTTATGCAGGTCCCCATGAACTTTGTTCTTGCTGTGCAAGTACTGTAGACCAGCCACTGACTGTCTAATCATTTGAAGTACAGCGAATTCATCCAATTTTCTCCTTGAGATCAAAGATTGCACAAACACTGTAAGAGTACCGCCGTTTAGGTATTCCATAACAATGTAAATATTTATACTCGATTTGCAAACAAAATATACCTCAACGATATTTGGGTGATCCAGTTCCATCAGTGTTTTGGCCTCATTGTAAGCATCTTCTGACCACTCACGTCTTCGATGATACATTTTGATGGCAATGGTCTTACCGTTGAGACAGATTTCTCTGACATAATTTCCTGATACGTTATCCTGACGTACTCCAGGGAATGTCCATCTTTCATTTGGTGGGACGACTACCGTTTTCCTTGCCTTTGTATTACAAACGCCATTGAATACATAACCATAACACCCTTTTGTCAGATAAGCGGCCGCATCATAGCCTAGATCACTCAAGAATTCTTTGTCTTCTGGAGGAATTTCAGGCGCAGTGAACGGGGCGAACGAACTACTTGCACGGGGCGAACTTGAAGAGGTTGAGTCGGGCCGGATATATGCCATCTCTCAAATATTTCTTTTTTAATAAAATTATTTGTATTTTCTTCAAAAATATACAAATCTTTAATTAAATTCTTAAAATATTAGGAAATTTATCACTAATTTCGGAATTTTAAAATATATTTAAAATACAATTTTAGAGAAATGAGAGAAAGTCTGAAGATTTAACCGGGTCATTTAACCGTGAATTAAACTGGGCCAAATTTGATTTATTTAGCAAGTTTGTACAAGGAATCTTCAAATATGAGTGGCAAAATTTTCTGAAAAAGCCGTTAAAAGATCACCAATTTTTATGCAAAAACAAATTCGCTGGAGGCATTTCTCTGATCTGATCCTAGGGGGTATTGTAAATTTATGTATACTAGGTGGTATTCCGAAAATATCATACTCAGAATAAATGTTATTTTAAAGACTTTACTTAATCACCCGTTTTTTGAAGATTATTTATCCGGTAGGGGTAGTGGGAGAAATTTTTCCAAAAATTTGCCTAAACAAGGCCAAAAAATTTGCCGCCTCGCTTCGCTCGGCAAAAACTTCCCGTTTGCCTCGCGTTCGCGGAGGGGGGGGGGGTCCGATTTGCCTCAAATCTAGGGGGTCTCGTCGGGACCAAAAACTAGGGGGGTATCTGGGCTATACCCCCCCTTGGGCACCCCTGGATGTAGTGGATAATAATATATATAAGACCAATATTTTATAATTACGATTAAAATGTTTAGCAATCATATGGACAGTGAGAGACATTCTAGAGGTAAAGTCAAAGAGTTTAAGGTATCAGAATCACGTGGTAGTTTGTTTAAAATAAGCAGAACAATTTAAATTTATGAAAAATAACTTGTATTTCTCTCTGACCCCGAAAAATAGTGAACCGAAACCGATGAGAAACTCGAGACCCCTTAAAATTCGGGGAAAATAAACGACTATTTAACCGACTATTTTAGTTATTATCGAGACTTTTTGCTCAAAATAAAATACTTTTTCTACGAGCTCTGGTCATTATCATTAGCTAATGTTAAAATAACCTTGTAACAACTTGTTATAACCACTGAATTTGTGTGAGCCAAGTGAAGATATAAAGATTTGAGACTATATCTCAAGATTTACTCAAATGCTCTGAAAATTCTCTGATTAAAAAGCATTTGAAAAGAGATTTCATTACTTTGAGAAATATTTGGTGAATCTGTTCACCATTGAGGTGAAAGGTGGCGGGGCGTCATAGGCGGGCAAATACTTGGACAATTCTTGGACGACCAGATTCATGTTTTCATAAATTTCACCAACCATCATATTGAGTACATGTCTAATACATTCCTCGGTGTGGGTGTTGTCAAACCCACTCCTATCGAGAAGTTTAAGCAAATTAGTGCCTAAATTCGTGATATCCTTCATATTGTTTTTTCTCTCCAATGCTTTGGAGAAACCGAAGTCAACGATTTTGCAAACCATTTGATTGTTTTCGGCTGAAAGCAATATATTCTCGGTGTGGAGATCGCCATGAATTTTGTTCTGATTGTGCAGATATTGCAGACCAGCAGCCGATTGCCTAATAATCTGAAGGGCAGTATATTCGTCCACTTTTTTCCTTATGGGCAATAATTCGATAAAACTCCTGAGTGAACCACCGTTTAGGAGTTCCATAATAATGTAGATATTAGTACTCGATCTGCAAACATGATATATCTCAACGATATTGGGGTGATCCAGTTCTAACATTGTTTGGGCCTCATTGTAAAGTTCTCTTGTCCACTTATCCGTTTTGTGAAACACTTTGATAGCAAAGGGTTTTCCGGTCAAATTAATTTCTCGCATATATCTTTTGGATACGTTGTCCAAATATGCACCGGGTGGACTTTGTCCGGGGCTAACTGCTATCGCTTTTCTTGCATTTGCATTACATACACCATTGAATACATAGCCAGAACATCCCTCCCCGATAAAGGCAGCCACATCGAAGCCCAAACCACTCAAAAATTCTTTATCATCGGGAGGAAAAAAGACGCTAGTTGGGATGAGAGACAGATCCATCTCTCAAATATATCCTTTCAAATAAATTAATTTGAATTTTCACAATAAAATTCAAATTTAATTAACTTGGTAAAATTTTTAAAATTTATCGAAAATTTATGAATTTTCAAAGAAGTGATAAAATGAAATGTATTTAAAATTTTAGATAAATAAAGGAAAGTATTAAAAAATTGAGCTAGAACGAATAGAAAGTATTTTATTAAATAACTCATTAAATGAGTGAAAATAATTAGGAAAACGATTTTATTTTCTTGAGAAAAATTTTGTGAAACTTTTCATAATTGAGTCGGAATGGGCTGACACTGGCGGTGGCACTGGCGGTGTGTCACTGGCCGGCAAATATTCGGCGAACTCATGGATTACTTGATCCATATTGGTAAAGGTGCCACTTCTCATCAATTCGAGTGTATCTCTCAGTTGAACCTGAATGTCATGCCTCACAAACTTACTTCTTTCCAGAACTTTAGACAAATGATTGGCTAAGTTTTTGATATCATTCCAATTGTTGTTTGTCTCCAATGTTTTAGAGACACCGAAGTCAACGATTTTCCAAATGAATTGGTTGTCGTCCACCCGAATCATGATATTATCAGCATGCAAATCTCCGTGAATTTTGTTCTGGTTGTGCAGGTATTGCAGACCAGCCGTCAATTGTCTAATCATCTGAAGTACAGTATATTCATCTACGTTTTTGTTCCTTGGCAATGCATTGAGAAATTGTTTGAGAGAACCACCCCTTAGGTATTCCATAATCAGGTAAATATTAGTATTCGATTTGCAAACCAAATATATTTCAACGATATTGGGATGGTCTAGGTCCATCATTATTTGGGCCTCATTGTATTCCTCTGGAGTCCATTTACTATGTTGAATCATTTTGATAGCACATGACTCACCATGGAGACTGACTTCATGACGCCTTGAATCAGATTGTGTGGAATCGGGTGACGCTTGCATTTCATTGAGTCTGACCAATTTCCTTGCGTATTCATTACAGACACCACTGTATACATAGCCACTGCATCCATGTCCGATATAACCAGCCACATCGAAGCCTATAGAACTCAAAAATTGTTTATCTTCTGCTGGAATTTCAGGTACGGGACTGGAAGCGGTTAAGACCCTACGGAATGCCATTTCTCTAATATATTTTCTCAGATAAAGTCATTTGAATTTTCGTCAGAAAACACAAAATTTAATTAAATTCGTAAACTTTTTTTTAAAAATTTATCAAAGATTAGGAATTTGGAGACCAAATGTATTTTAAATAAAATTTTAGAAAAACAAATATTCTGTCCAATAATCGAAAGAATTTCGTCAAAAATGAATAATTAATAAATTTTTAAATGATTGAAGAAATGTTATTTTGAAGGCTTTACTAAATCTGTTTCAGTGGTGTCTCCGAAACGAACGCTTCGATTCTTACTCCTTCTTTGCCTATTCATCTCAGTTGTCTCATCACTGGTAACAAAATCTTTGGCAACTTCTCGACTGATTTCCTCGACGTGACTCACCTTTTAATAAAATTTAAACCCTTTTATAATGAAATCATTGAAAAGTATTACTTTATCTTTGAATTTGACGCCAAAGAACTTATTGGCGGAATCGATGAGCTCAGGTCTAAACGTAGTGGTTATGAATTGACTACTTTTAGACATTTCTCGAATTATGTCTGCGACACAAAAAACATATAAATATCTATTGTTTGAATGAAATGTCTGACCCGTCAGTGCTTTGCGATAGAGTGGATCTAATGCGTGGTCCACTTCATCAAAGAGATAGAAGGGAGCAGGGTCGCATTTCTGAATCGCAAATATGAAGGCCAGAGCCACTATCGATTTCTGGCCGCCCGACAACTGATGCATTTCTTTAATAACTGCCGTTCCCGTGAAGGCGACCCTAATTTTGACGCCAAAAAAGTTATCGATTCGATTGAATGGCAGAACTCGAGTTGGGTCTGAATTTTGAGCAAAATTAGAAAAAACTCAAAATTAAATCATTTTATAGTCAGACCCGTGGCTGATATGCCTTCCGATGATTGAGATGATTGTTGACTGGATTCGCTTCCATTATTATCGCCATACATCATATCGAGAAACGCTTGTCCTTCGGGAACCAACTTCTTGAACACTTGAGTAAAGAATTGCGAGACCTGTCTGTAAGTCAATTGAATTGCTTCGTATTTCTGGTGTTCCAACGATTCGATTAGTTTTTCAATCGAATGATAGCCCAAATCAATGCCTTCCTTCTCAATCTTCAAGAGTTTAGCCCTCTGTTGTCCTTCAGTCAACTGATCCAATGCTTTTTGGTTGATATTCGTCAGAGTAGACAACTTTTTGTTACATTTTTGAAGCTCTAGATATTCATCCGATAGACTCATATTTTGATAATTAGTTTGAGAATCGCTCGGAATTGTTCCTAATTGAAGAAATCAACGAAATGATCAAATTAATGGTCAAATTGACATTTTTCACCTAAATTTCTCAGTCGTTTAAGACATTCGTCGTTTTTCTTTTCAATATTTGCCAGATTAATGGCAATTTTGCGCGACTTCTTGGTCTCGGTGTTCATAATTTCCATTTGTTTGTCTTCAGCTAATTTATAATAATCTAAGAGTTCTTTTTGTTCGTTTTGCTGTCGAATTAATTCATCGATTTTATTGTTCTTTTCGTCCAACAGTCCCCTCAAAGAACTGATTCTCTTATCGATGACTTCGCAGTCAAACGACTCATTTTCGACGAGAGTTTCGTTTTCAAGAATTTTCGAATCGATTAAAGCGAATTCCAATTCATTTTTTCTTTGCTCCAAATTTTTGTCCAAATCTGACTCAAGGGATGACTTTTCGGTTCCATATTTGTTACGCATTTTGCACTGCACTGAGTGCTCGTTTTTGAGTCGTTCTATGTCCTTTAGTATTATCTTCAGTTCTTTATCTTCGTCATCATTCAGCTGTGAGTCCAGAGCTAATCCGAGTTCGCTTTGAAAGGAGTCTCTGTTAGCGATCATTGAAGGAAGAGTTGACTCCAATGAAGCAATACTTCTAGTAATCGATTCGTGCTTTTTATTCAAATCTCGTAATTGATTTCGAATTCGCTCCTTGCAAATCTTCAGATTTTCGACTTTTCGCGTCGTCTTATTATGTTTGATGTCGAGCGCCGACAAACAATTCTGTGCTGAAGACAATTGCTTTTCATTGATTTCCTTCTGTTTGGAAATTTCACTGATTTTGTGGCGAATTATATCCAACTTTTCGATTATTTTCTTCCAAATGGCGAACATTTGGATTCGAGTATCGGTTCCGAAATAGCCGCCAGACATAAGACCCTTATGTGAGACAAAGTCGCCATCGATGGTAACGCAATCAAGTTGTGCCTTTCGGGCGAACTTTGTGGCCGTTTCCAGATTACGACAAATAAGGGTTCGTCCAAAAAGAAATTTCATTACTTTTTCGTACTTTTGGTCGAATTTAATGAGTAAAATAAGAGGACGGGCGTCATTCTGAACATACAATCCATAAGTAAATCTATTTGAATGAAACAATAACTTACTGCCATTTCGGGATAATTAATGGGTTTCACATTCAATCTATTGATTGCAATGAATGTAATGTCGCCAAACATATGGTTGGCATTCACTTCAGCCAATACTTTGGTACCAATTCTATCGCTTTCGACGATATGATGGAAAAGTTTAGACTTTGCGGTCACTTCAATAGCTTTGGACAGATTCGCGTCAAATGAAAAGCAATCGATTACTTGTCCGGCATAGCCATCAATTATTGATCGGTAATGACTATCGCCTTCACCAGCTTTTTGTTCGAATGAATCCAATACTCTTTGAACACTTTTGCGGCCAATTATGGCAGAAGTTCCCGAAGATTTTGTTAATCGCGACTCAATTTTGACCATTTCTTCAATTAATTTCAATTCCTTTTCTTTTAATTCATTTTCAGAGTCCCATAATTCTCTGAAAGAGGAATAAATTGAATTTAAGTCAATTTGAAGGTTTCAATCATACGATCGTTTGGTTTCCATTTCTCGAATTTGTTTATTTAAATCAAACAATTCTTGCTTTTCATTCGTCAAAATCTTGAGAAGACTTTCTTCCTGTGAAACAAATGCCTTCAAAAAAGACAATACTTTAGAATAGTTTTGGAAGAGCAAGCACAACTTTACCTTTTTCTCATTTTCCAAGTGATCCATTTGTCTGATTATATCCAAGTGTTCGGATTTCATGACAGCTATTCGTTTGGTATTCTCTTCGATCTGTGTCTCGAGTTTGGGTAACTCTGAATGTATCCAACGGTCTCTTTCATCAATGGTTCGGAACTTCTCTTTGCGATTCTGTTTTGAGTATAACTCAAGTTTTCGACTCTGTTTTGCTTTCAGATCACAAATCAAAGAGTTTTCTTTATTTTTGAGTTCTTCGTACTTCGAGTTCACTAAAACGAGTTTTTTCTTCTTTAATTCAATCAAATGTTTAACTTCTTTGAGTTGTTTAGCGATCTTCGAATCATTTTCTTTATTGAATTTCAATTTCTCTCTGAAATCATTGATTTGAGACTCAATTCGTGCCTTTCTTTCATTCAATTCATCGATACTTTTATTGATTTGAGTCAAGTCTTTGCGATAGTCGTGAAGTAGTCCACAGATTATCTTCAATTTCTTATCACAATTTTTGGACTTTTGTTGGAATTCTTGTAATTTATTTCGCTTTTCTTCCATCACTTTATTCTCTTTGTGTCGATTTTCTTCCAGTTTTAGGATCTTATTCTTCAGTTCTTCTGATTCTTTATTATTAATAATGTATTCCAAAAGACGTCTTCGTTTATCCCATTTGAGGAATTTCTGTAACTCTTGGTTTTCAGTGTCGAGACCTTCTAATCTCTTTTCCAATGATTTGATGCAATCATCGATTTGTTCGGATCGTTGTCGCGATTCGTTCAACAGTTTAATGGCCTCAGTCTTGCGCTGATCATAAATGCGAGTTCCGGCCACTTCTCTCATCACCTGAAGCCTATACTCATCCGAAGCGATCGCCATTTCATTGACTTTGCCTTTGATTGAAAAGAAGTCAAAATTATGGGACAATTGTGATATTCAGATGTGGAATACCCTGTTTGACGATATAATAGGGGTTGGATCGGGAAAAGCCGGCCGTTTCCAAGAGGTTAATGATATCTGAGTGAGTGATAATCTTATTGTTCATAAAGTATTGGTCTTTTTTGAGACCAAACTGTCGACGAAAGACAATTTCGTTGAAGTCTAAGGGCATCCGTCGGTCGCTGTTATCGATTACGATCTCAACGAAAGCGACCAAAAGTCGCTTCGAATGGCTTTCGTTAATCAGTTGTTGTCTTTGATTTGCTGTCAAACCATTGAATTCATCGCTTAATACAAATTGAATGGCATTTAAGATATTAGTTTTGCCGCAACCGTTGGCCCCTACTATCACGTTATGACCGGAAGACAACTCCGACAACGAATTTGACTGCATATAAGACCGGAAGCCATTGATTGTAATCTAAATCGGGTTTAAATCCGATTGTAATTAAAGATTTCGGACCAAAATTACTCACTCTTTTGATATGCATTTTGTTCACAAATTGATTCAAACGTCTGACAAATGAATAATTGAAAGCAAAAGAGCGCCAAAACTTTAAACAGTTTCTTATTTAAGCCTTTTTTGGGTCCAAATTACAAGACTTCGGACTATTAATAGCTCTTAAAAAGGGCTCAAAAAACATTTTTTTTGATTAAACTTTTGATGGCTTTGGATAATAGAGCTCTTCATTCATACAATGTTTTAAATATCCTAAAATGAAATCCAAATTATCAAATATTAAATCTAAAAAGTGTTAAAATCAATTTGAATGTCAAAAATAGAGTTCAATAAATTTTAATTACATTTATTAAAAATGATTTATATATTTGTAATAAAATGCGCGAAAGACTCGCAAATGGGTTACACTCTGTCTCACAGACAATGAACGGGAAGTTTGAACTCTAAGTCATATCGTCTGACACTTCGTTTGCAAACAATTCGAATGCTTTGAATTGAAAATTGAGCCCAAATTCTAAGCGAAAACCATTTGATTTGAAATCAAATTCAAAAAATGTTTAAAAAGTCGTTTTCGGGTGTTTTTAGTGGTTTTAAAGACAACTCAAATGACAATCAAATGAACGAAAGCCCCACAAATGGACAACAAATAAATGGAAGCGAAGACATGAAACAAAATGGAGTAAACGACAGCGAAGTGAAGACATTCACTGATTGTGTCCAACAATTGGAGTCAGTTGTGGCCACAGCTATCGATTGGGTCGAAGAGTCTAAAGAACAGGAAAACCATTTCGTGGGTCGAATGGATACCATCGTCGAAGAGGCCGTTCAGACGAAAGCTGTCACCGAAGAAGAGGCGAAAAACTTCTGCTCTCAGCTCAAAATGTTTTCCACTTTTGTCAACGATTCCAATGATTTGATTAACAATTAATTAATTAATTAATGCTTTCTTTCATTCATTTGATTCTTAAAACAATTGTAAAATTAATGTAAATATTCTGATAATTATTCAAATTTTTGATTACTTTTCGTTATTTTCTGTCAAATAAATAAATAAATTGTTTTCAAATGTTTTGGATTTTTAGAGAATTGGATTCATTCGAGTGATTCAAACAGATGTCAAATGTGTTATATTTATTCAATCAGTTTTGGGACAGTCATACATTTTATTAATGCTGAGCGCATCCGAATCAGTCATTTGTGTCTTGTCGTAGGGCTCTTTGAGTTTGTACTGTTTGTCTTTGGGCACCATGGTGTATTGACCATTCTTCGAGAAGGCAGTCGACGAGTAGATCATAATTGAGTTGTAGTCAAATTTAGTGAGCAATCGATTCATTGAAGCAGGGTTCTTCTCAAAGTTGGCACCCATTCCCTTCATTACATGATTCATATGAATTGTGAGATATGAGTCTCGGTCAGAGCGCATATGTTCATGGAAAAATCCCAACGAATGCATTAATTCGTGAATTATAGTGCCTTTATATAGACAGCCATATCCCAGAGACATATCCTGTTTTCCTCCAACGCGTCCCACATATGAATAACACCTATTAATTGTATTCTAGAATTAAAACCTAACTAGCAAATAGATTTTCATACCCTTCCTCTTTCATAATATGAATGAAATCCTTTTGATTTGGGCTGGACCTCCTCTTAAACAGAACACACGACACACTTTCGATGTATCTCATTGTAGACTCGATATAATTCTTTTCCTTTTCTGTGGGAAAGCCTCAAATGTATTGTGTGTATTATGTAAACTGACCAATGTACTGACCAGTGAACACATTTTTGTTTATAGCGAAACGGTAGATGACTGTGGCGTTTGGCCACAGCCGATGTGAGGCGGACGAAGCCTTTCTCATTACTCCCTTTGACCAAGTCAGGTTTTATCAAGAAATAATGAACATTTGGTAAGTACCTTTTGTTGTGGCACCTGTCCCATCATATCTCCGCCATAACGGTCTTTATCCTCAAATAATTTTCTCGACTTTTGATTATTTTCTGTATTTATTTATAAATTGGTTTAATTCATAAAACAATTCTTACCGTTTGTCAAAATTATTGCCACAAAATATGAGATAATTATAAAAATGATAAATATTTTCATATTCTGTTGTATTCATTGAAAAATATTATTTCAATAGACCTCGAAATGAATGAAAAGCTTAAGGTTTCGACAATTGATGCGATTCTTTACAAATTTGATCAAATGTTTAAACAAATTCTGACACAATATGTTTGACAATTAGTCAATCAAATTCATGTTTGATCAGAAACCAATTCTATCCTATAATATATAACTTATTATACATTTATATAATATATAAAATTAAATTAATTAAAATTATCTATAATTGAAAGCAATGTTTAATATAAAAAAATTGATGGAATTTTCGGATTTACTCGAATTTCTGTAATTTGCATAACATTTCACGAAAATCAACAAAAATATGGAATAAAATAAT
>JAQGCS010001312.1:0-14507 GCA_034702105.1 Fuscozetes fuscipes | reverse complement strand
TTAGCATGGAAAATGGTTAATAATAGCTAATTTAAGACAAAATGGCCGACTTCCGGTCATTTTACGCACTTCCGTCCACCATTTTACTACCCCCCTAGACCCCCTCCCCCCTAGAGCCGAAAAGCTTGGCCATCCCTGATATTAACAATAAATTGAATTCATTTTTGAGCGAAATTCAACGCAAAACAGTTTTGTCTGACATTTGAATTGAAGTGTGAATTATAAAAATTTTGTGCTCGTTATTAATAGTCCAGTAGTTTGTGATAAACTTCTTATTTATGCGCCGCTTATGACAAACAATGCGACGATTCGTATATAAATTCATTTGAAATAATTTCATACTTTTGTCTCCGAAATAATATTTCACTTCAGAATAATTTGAATTTTTCGCCATTCAGTCAAACACTAAAAACTCGGCACAAATTCTATGAATTATTATAAAGTTTTACGCTTTTGTTCACCACATCCTTCATCTAATCGTAAATGAGGAGCACAGGGGTTGAACACTGGTTAAAGACACAACTTTTCACTTTATTACTGATTTTGATAAATTCAATAAAGTTTGGACCGAAACACAATTTCAAACTATTCTTGCTTCAATGAATGTGTGACTCCCTCTGGTCTTCACTGGTTTGCACATACTTTAGTTCAATACTGATTCTGAGACAAACAATTATATGAATAATTTGAATACTCCAGTCATTTGTCATTTTCTAACTAATTGTGAAATCAAAACCCGATTCTTATTATTAGTGTTTGTAATCCGATATCTTTTGTGAATATTAGTTCCAAACTAATCATTAATTATAGAAATATTCGCTTATATTTAGAAAATTCATATTTATTCTCAATTATTCTGAAACGTCTTTGTATTAAAAAGGATTAAACTTAAATTCAATTCGACTTTTAACTGTTTGGCTCCAAGTCTTTCACTTCATTATAAATTAAGATCAAAATAAAAACGTTTGCCTACAGTCGCATTCGATTTTTAGTAACACAAAGTATTCTATCGGATAGAATATAGATCAATTCCTAAGCCCAAGATCATAATGCTCAAATTATCATCATCTTTTAAAACATGACTTTGAATGTACTGTCAAACAACAAATAGCATTTCATTGGGTCTAAAGAGAGATAAATATTTCGAAATATTATTTATCGAATCCCCGAAGAAAGCATAGAAAAGAAAGACAAACAAAACCTAATTTGTTCTCAAAAAGAGACGACAGAAAGAAATACATAAATGAATAAGAAATGAGAGAAAAATGTTTGAATTCTTATAAACAACGCCTCAAGTCTTTGCCAATCATATGATTTATATTAAACATAAACAAATGAGAATTAAAATAGAATCTAATTGAACCTAACTCAATTAGAATTGTTTTTCATATTTAAGAGCGAAGTCACGTACGCTTTCAATTCAGAATAAAACACAAAAAATACAAAAATTTTAAACTAATCATTGACTAAATTTTGTTTCTTTAATGAGAAATCTATTTTAAGTAACGCCGAGTAAACTTTGAAGAGTTTTTTTTTCTAACAATACAATAGATTTTAGAAAAGTGTTGTTATTATCGACTTATTTTGTGTATTATGTGAGAGAAAAGCAAACTTTGAAGTGAAGTGAAGTCATAATCAATAGTGTGATTGTGATAATCAATTCAAACATACATTAATCTTAACATTGAATGCCTTCACAATAAACGACACATTAAATTACGAACGCAAACAACTATTCGTCAAATTTTGCTGAAAATTTCAAAAAAAGAATAAATGGAGTATTAATTCAATTTCTATCACTTTCAACAAGGAACACTTCACTCGAATAAGTCACAATTCAACCTCAATTATTTCAACTCTTTAGAAGAGTAATCAAATTAAAATTAAGAACTTTCTAGATTCTCTTCTATCACATTTTTGGAACGTCTAATTTTTTCCAAAAATGAAAGGGGAGGGAGAGAGAGAGAGAGAGAGAGAGAGAGAGAGAGAGAGAGAGAGTGAGAGAGATCGTTATTCAATCAGAAGGAAGGTCTGGTTTAAATTCGATGCAAGTGTTTATACAAATGATGAGAATATGAAAGCTATGCTAATCAGAGATGAGTTGTGTTAATACTATTTGAATATGTCTTAAGTCATGACTTGTGTTGAATGTGTTTATGACTCTCAATGGCATTCAATGATATCACGTCTTATATGAGCCGTCGTCTGAATGACTACTAAAAGAATGTCCAATCATTGGCATCATTGCAATCAATGCAATCATTTCTGTTCTCTAAGCACTCAATAAATCAATTTATGAGTAAATAGAAGACAATATTTTGCACAAAAAAACATTTACAGTAAATACTCGATCGCGTTCGCGTCCATATCTAGCTCGATTCTGTCCCTCAAATTCAACAGTCAAAAATCATTCCTATACTGATAAATGTTAAGAAGACCCGATGCTGCCTTACTCGTTTGTATCCGTGGCTTGATTCTGTCTCTCAATTATTAAAACCAATGTAATAGATTTTAGTGCTTTTTAAGGCTCTAAATATGCCTCACAATAAACAATTGAAATGTAAGTCAAAACTTCAAATCAATTACTAAATAGTAAAATACAAAAGATGTGATATTTTTACTGAGTGTTAATAAGTGTTAATTACAACAAATTTAATCAGTTTAAATTGTTAAGAAATTCTATGAACTTACAAAACATAATTTGTACAATCTTTAGTGCAATTAATTAACTCGCTCCTTACTCTGGCTATCGCTTGTATCCCTCGATTCTTCCGATCCAGGGACACGAACGAGTATCTACTGTAATAGCGTTTCAATCATAACAATAATGAATGTCAAAAGAGAAACGAAAAAATCAATTGAAATAAAGTGACACTCATTACAGACAAACATTTATATTAAAAAGAAAATGAATTTCATCACAACATTACATACAATAAATAAAATAAACTATAAAATGATGAAAACTATTTCAAGAGGTTATAGTTTTCAACAAACCTTTTTTCAAAATTCTTATTATTAATATTAAAAAAGGCATCTAGAAAAATTGGGTACTGCCTAAATTCACGTAGTTTAAAGTGAATTCTATTTCGTTGTGAACTTAAAATTTCAATCAATGGAAATAATTATTGATTTGTCAAAAAGTGATTTTAGTTTTTTATTGCAAAGCAAAGACATTGTGTAAAATATATGAATAATTCAGTTCAATATCGAAAAGTGATGTCCTTTTTTGCACCATTGGTTTGTAGAGAAAACGATTGAATATTGAATTGGAGTCATCAAAGTTTATTGAAAATCTTAAAATCGAAATCTTTAAAAATTGGAAATAAAATGATTCGGAACAAAATTTAACTTAAAACTCAGTATAAAATTGTGTCCAATAAATAGCTATCGATTTTGAATTTAACGGCAAAAAATGTTGGAATAAAAACAATTTATCGAATTAATGATTTTACGAAATAAAATGAGAGATAATTTTATAAGGTCACAATTTAATGAATCAGTTAAATATTTATTACCAAAATACAGCACAAACCCTGAACCTAAACATTATTTCAATCAATGAGTGAAGAAATAGAAAAAATCATTAATATTTTATGAATTAATATAAGAAAATGCAAATCTCTTGCAATTAAAAGAGCAGCGAATTCTTCGAATGGGATGACAAACAATTAGTGAAGAGATATAGTCTTTCGAATTAATTTCATACAACTATTAAAAAACCAATTAAACAAATGGAAAAATGCAAATAAAGTGAATCATTATTTTTAATTACCACAAACTCAAGATTCTGCCCAACGATAGGCGAGGGTAAGCCCTTTATGTTAGTTACTCTTTGTTGTGCCATATCTTTCACAAACACTCAAATTTAAATCTTTTTGAAATTTGCACTAATTATCAGTTTTATTAGTATTTGTTTATCAATCGGTCAGAAAATCAAATCAAAACATTTTAATCAAATTAAAGTTAAGAACTTCAGAGTCTTTTTGAAATTGGAGTCGAATGTCAAGAAAATTGACTTCAAAAGCAGTATGTTCAATTTTTCACTCTTTATTGGCAAATATCATATGTTGTGAACGACCAACAACTTTGATAAAAGTGAATTTCTAATTAACGAACTAATTGATTGCTATATATTAGTTTGGAAAAGGACATTCTCAATTTGGTTCAATAGCTTTTCATTAAGAATACATCAATAAAAAGAGTTAACTAATTAGTTGAACGAAAGAGCGATGTTTTTGTGGTTTTAGGAATTTTCAGTTCAATTCAAATGTTGAAAATCAAGTCTTACCTCATATTTCTTGCGACCACAACAGGAACTCAACAGATTTCTGGCGGTTCTGGTCGGCACTATTGCTATCGATGCCACCGGCGATAGTGGAGGTGTAGAAGAGAGACGGTTAGGCTGACCATTATATGGCACTTCCAATTCGACGAACTCGCGATCCTTTTGTTTGGAATAAATATTTAGTTATTTTGGGAAAGAATTGATTCAGAAGACAAAACGATTCAATCGATCCATAGAATAATTGATTCATTGATAAAAGCAATGGCTTAATTTTTGCTCAAGATAATTAATGATTCAATTAACTAAGATAAAATTATAGTGGTCAAATTGAAATGGATGAGCTCTCCAGTGTGATCCAATTTGAGCAATTTATTTGTTGGGAGTTTTGTTTGTCTGTCATGTGAAACGTCCACCGATTTTATTATCAATAACCAGATGACAGACTAATGGCTATCAAATAATTCAATTCTAATGTCAACTGAAAAACATATTTTTTGTGAGCAATGAATCAATTGGTTAGTACTTTGTGTCCAAACCTCTCACATAAATCAAAACCAAAAATAATATTTATAGCAAAACAATAAGTATTTCTCTGAAATTCTAACATTTGGTCACAGAATGAGAAGAATTTTCAAATTAATAATAATAATGACGTGAATTATATTCACATCAATTTGGTAGCTATTAATTCAAAGTTCTATTAATTGCAAGAACACATTTGAGATTTTCTTCGATATTTAAATTTTGGCTAAATTTATGAATAATACAAACGTAAGAGGAATTTATTGGAATATCTGTTCTTTATTTGCATAAAATAAGTGCAACAAAAATATCAATAAATTGAATGAAAGAAGTCTAAGTCTATTATTTTGGATATCATAATACATTTTGAACGCTTCAAATACTCCACTAAATTGAATGAACACAATGTTATAGAGAGAGACGAATCATATAAAAACTTATATTAGATATAAATTAATGTTTCAAAAAACAAAGTTTCTTAGAAAGTTTCTCAAGATATATTTCTAAAAACTTTCTCGGGTAAGATTTTTCGTTTCTGAAGTGAGAAAATTTCCTTAATATATGAAAAAGATAAGAAATAAACACATTTAGTGACATAATTTGCATATAATAATCTAATAAACATTAAAATCAATTAAAAATAGGAACAATTAAAAACATTTCCCAAAATTCACAGAACTAGAAATTTTTGAAAACTATCCATCAGTAAAACACCCTCACACATTAGAAAATAAACTATAGATGAGATCAGCTAATTCAGTAAAAAAGGCAAATTTTTTACATCCTGGTCAACCGAATTAAACTTTAATATAGGCCTTCCATATACTAGAGACCATCTGGTTAATATTAATAGTTTATAAAATATTTCGAGTAATATTCCTCAAGAAAAATATAATTCCTATTTTTGCCAACACTAATATAAATAGAATATAAAAGAGAATGAAATAAGAGGGGTAAACACTTGATAATCCACTTCAAAATTTTGTATACACACTAACAGGGAGATTACTATACCTTCAATTGTATTACTCATACAGATTCAGTGATGTGCAAAGGATTGACATGAACAAACTCTCGAATTAAGAAAATGATGGCATCGGTAACCATACAATCCAATTGTGACAAAGATGTGGAATACAAAAAGTGCCATTTGTTTCACTGAACTTTACAAGAATGAGAGATGTGTACATCTCTGTAATATATTGTGTATGTGAAAGTCAACCAATTTTTCTCAAATTTTTGGAGCAAGCCTATTGTTCCTAATATGAGTACTGAAATGATGAGATAAAACTACTCGAAGCAAAAAAATTTATTGCCAACAAATAAGATTTTATTCGATTGTTTGTAAGCCAAGAGTAAATGAAAAGTATTTTCGTTTTGCTATCAATTATATAATAAACTCACAACCAATTCATGTCTCAAACTATAAGATATATTTTTCAATTTAAAAATTGAGTCAACAATAACTGAAGAGGAAGAATCGCTTTTAATCTTGGATAAAGATATTAGAAAACAAGTAAAAAAGAAAAAGAAAAACCGAAACCAAATAATAAATTGTTAACTAAAGGCTCAAACACTATGAGACGACAAAACATAAAGATTTCAATTTCAATGCAAATCTTTTTCACATTGTTTTCAATTCTGATAATAAACCTTCTTTTGAAATAATAGTGTTTGAATTTTGAGAAATCTATACTTGGTATGTACTATATTGCATGTATAATCTTTTGCAAACGATTGAAGTAGAATCAATGCCAAAATTGTCAGAAGATATTGCGATTGCCATCAAATTTCAAAACAACAACAAACTTAAGAAAAAAATGAATGGTTTTAATGGAATTTTATTAAATTAATTGATTATTCTGTGCCTCTCTTTGCAACTCATTTGAAAATTCCATTAAATTAATTGAAAACATAATCCTCTTTGACTAAAACCACTAGAAAACAATCTTTTTTGAAAAATGCGAAGAATCTGAAGGAAAATCGATTGAATCCATTATTTTCTATCAAATCTAATGAAGGATAAGAAAACAAATTTTAAAGTAAAATGTCATTCAAACAGAGTTTGTTAGAAATGAGAAATAAATTTTCTTCGAGACTTCCCAAACAATTGCTTTGCTTTTTATCCCTAATATCGGATGAGATTAATGGTTGGCTCACATTCTAAGTAAGTGACGGATGTTCTCAAATCTTGAAGTAAAAGAAGAGAAATTTTTACATGTTTTTCACACACTAACAGTTATGCGAAAAAAGACCTAAAAAGTACTTTTACTCACTTTTCCAACTCTAATGAAAACATGATATGAGACGAAAGGGATTCGGATTTTATTACAAGTCCTTCGGGTTGTAAAATGTGAACAATAAGAGTGGTGTCTCTTCTGATGACACAATCACTCGTTCAGACGTTCGTCAAACACTCTGAAGGCCTAACTTTTTATTAGACTTTTTGTTAGCTTTTGTTTTTGCTTTTATCTCAAATTATTCGTGAAATTAAAGAAATAATTGCTTTGACACTAAAGTTATTCCGATTATTATAGAAATGGAAAAATGTCAAAATAATTGCATCAAATGTTTATAATTACAAACAAACCACTTATTAAAATTAGAAATAATTCCAGTTTGAGGCTAATCTCACAAAAATTTTTATTAAATTAGAGAAACTTATATCAATGTTTAAGTCAAGGCAAATTTTCTCAGACAATAAAGATTAGGGTTGTTCTGATCGCAATGATTAATTGATTGCGAACTCAATTGAAACCAAAATTATGTGAAATATAATAAGTGAATGAATTCATGCTTTTATTCAACAGAATTATAGTCAACTAAATAATTAATGATTGTTTGGGTTTCAGATAATTGAAGACTTGAGTATTGTCTGAAAAATAGTTGGAAATAGTTAGCAATTGTAAGGTTTGAATGGAAGTAATGCTTCAATTGAGAGACAACTGATCATCGACTGAATCGTTTAGTGAAATAATTGATACTTACGGTAGTCTTTTCGAGACATTGGAGGAGATGATGGTGTTGTAATTCAAATATGTCTTCTGGGGAGTCATCCGTGTCCTGTCCGGCCTCTTGAGCTGCAATACGTGCTTCGGTTGCTTTCTTTTTGCTGACGAAAGCGGCCCCACTCGTTGCTTTGGCGATACGGATGCGCGCCATTCGGGCTTTCTGTCACATTCAATGAAACAGCATAATTAATTCATCATATTTACTTTGAAGACACTATTTTCACTAAATTGATTCCCATGAGTTTTGAACTAGATGCGTCAGAGAAAAGAGCATCATCATTTATTTGGACAAACATTCAAACATTTGGACTCTTCTGAGTCTTTCATAGAAAACCGTTTGAACCGATTTGAATAAACATAATTTTGAGCTCATCTTAAAAATTGTGGGATTCAGGGTAGAGTGCTAGGTTGAATCAATTTGCTTGTTTAGTTTATATGACGACTTTAAAAACGAAATTTGAAGATTTCCTTAAAATTAATTATTTTATAAGAAATTTTAATTAAGAAAACGACAAAAGAAATCAAAAGTAAAAGTTTGGATAAATTATAATCGAATAACAAGAAAATAAAATTTCTTAATATATTTTTATGAAATATTTATTCATTTTAGCGGAACTTCTAAGGAATATGAAAATATTTTGGGCATAAAATTTGGTTTAAAATTTTGACTTTGATTTGGGTTTTGAAAAATGGCAGTCAATAAACAAAATTAGAAATTCTCTTATCGTAGAGAATTGCAGCAAATAGTCTATTCGTAAGCCATGAGAATCTAATTAACATAATATTCAAATTCTGGGATTTGTTTTGCAAAGTATTTCCACGTATTCTGAAAATCAAATTCTTAGACTTTGTATGATTTCAATTCACATAAACTTTACTGAAAGAGAGGACAGAAACTAACGAATCTGTTTCAATCTAAATACAAGTGTTGTCAACAGAAAAATGCTTCTCTTGTTATGCTGTGCTCTTCTGTTAAATTACAAGTCTTTGTTATCTATCAGATATTGTTCTCATTATACAAAAGATACACATTTCCGGAAAGGCGGACATCAACTGTGAGTGGAAAACTAGCGAACAAATAGTACCAAATAGCAAATACTCGTTGTATCAACTTTTAGATCATTACAAGAAGTGATCCTTTGATATAATAACGAATCCATTACTAAATTTTTTCAAAGACTCAAAACATTAGTTTATACAAAGAGTTTGGAAATTCCTTTCGAACAATTAGGACCAATGCAATTGGATATGTTTTAGACACATATCTGCAAGGGGTTTCCACAGAATTGCCCTTGCAAAACTTTTGAATCATTAACAAAAGAAATGGCAACTTTAGTCGCCATCTTCCACCATTATACCCTATTTGACCCCTTACTAGGACATTTGAGGAGAGCTTTGGGGGAGAAGCAACCTTCTACCAAGTATGTCCCCTTTTCCAAAATTTCATTTGTCCTAACTTTGTTTCTCTAATTGGTCGAGGTATTTTTGCCAATATACTCCAAAAGTCTTATGAAATATAAAGAGCAAATGGCGTATCAAAGTTGGGTCAGAATTAGCCAGAATTAGTCATATTCCTCATTAATTTCTTTCGTGTTTTAGTTGAACTTAATTTAAATAAATTTTAAGTTTTTTCAGTTCAAATCCAATTTCGTCTGTACTTTAACTGCAGTAAACTCTCACTCAACCCCTCAGATCAATGGACTTGTTTGTCCTTTTTTGAACTAACATTATTAGAGCTAATAACCCATTTTGAAATTTAGACAATTAAATGCTATTAATCGGAAGAGCCTTTTAGCAAAACTCTTAAAAATGGATGAGGAGTGCGCCCATAATAAGCTACAAGTTCCACTTTTAATATGCTAATTAATTTTGGCATGGTAAAAAAGATTATTATTATTCAATCCTTAGCTATTTTTAAAAGTTTTGCTAGAAAGGTATTCCGATTTTAAGCGCTGTTAGCACCAAACTTTCTGACTGCCATGAAGTCAATGAGCTTGCGGAGTTTAGACAATTTTGTTAGAAAATGATTTAGGTGCAATATCCAATTTACTGATAATGTGAGATTTCTATTTATAGAGTGTTTTTTTTTAAATCGGACTAAAACAATATAAAAGGGACCAAAAATTTTGGGCCTACTATAGAATACATCCTCCATTTATAAGAACATTAGAACATTATCTGATATGATATGCACTGACTCTTATCTTAATCTTTGCACGTATTTAATGCAAACACTGCGAACCCAAAACAAAATCAGTTCGATTTAAAAAAAACACTCTATATAAGATATCGGAAGAGATTTTTAATGAAAATCTTTAAGAATTTTGAATTTATATAAAATCTTAACAAAACATTTTTTCAATTCCTTAAACTCTTGAATTGAAGGCAAAGTTTAAATTATTGTCTAATAAATTATTTGTTGCAATGATAGTCAAATTGATTTATTGCATTCTAACGTATAATCCAATTTGTTTGATATCCTAATTTAATGCCTACTTTAATCAGATTTACAAAACTCAACCTTATTTACAATGAAACTAAGCCTTCAATTAAAAAGTTCGAAGAAAATTGTTTGGGATTTACATAAATTTTCATTATATGTAAAGTCTACGAAAATAATTATAACTGTCGGATAAAACGCAGTTTTAAATATTTTTTGGTCAAAATTTCTTTAAATCATTGAGTATTTAATTTATTGGTCCTTTTGTTTAGATTTAAGTCTAAATAGATTTGATTTGGGATATAATTTGATTGATCTAGTAAGAAAGAAGACTCATTTTTTACATTAATTCAATTTGATTGTCGTTGCTCATTCAATTAAGAAGGCTAATTTACGAATCTTTTCAAATATAAATAAGTCTATAAATCGGAACCATATAAGTTATTAGGATTAACAATAAAATTGAATATTAATACTATTATTGATAAATATTTTTGTTAAAAGTATTATTATTTGTTACTCAATTGTGGCTCAAATAGCATTTTTATTTTACCACTTTCTTTGATTTTATATGAAGAAAATAAGAAGAAAATTGTGGACCTCAGGGATGTCCAAGGTCCTCAACCTCGGACCAAAAAATTAGGGGATATAGGGGGTATTTTTCTGACTGGCCGGAAAAAACTCAAAGGGTACCTTTGAGGTTCTTTTTGGGCTCTCCAAAATTTCGAGGGGAGTAGATTTTACCTCAAATCTAGGGGGTTTACTCGAAGTACTATTTGAATGAATTATTGATTCAAACTAATTATTAAACCAGTAAAAAATATGTTCATAAAATTGAATTCAAAAATAAAATGTAATGGCTAATATTCCTATGCTTATACTACTTGTAGTGTCAAGAAATGATCGTAAATAGCCAAATGATTAAGGCCATTCTTATTCAATTTATCGAAAGGATAACATTGAGTTGAATATAAATGAAGGAAATGAGGAAAAGAGGTATCGAAAGAATAATTTGAGGCAATATTTGGAACAAAAACATGAATTAAATACAATCAGAACACTATTTAACGAATATAGTGAACATCTGTTCATACCTTTTGTGCTTTTCGTTTGTCTGCCCTTTGGTTTTGATGGTATATACGTGAAAAGTTGGATACAATGACGGGAACAGGGAGTGCGATGACGAGTACACCGCTTAATGAGCAAACGCCACCAACTATTTTGCCGGTTATGGTCGCCGGAACCATATCTCCATAACTATACAGAATATATCCATTGATTATTAAAATATTGTCATAAACTCTCATTAAATGATCGCATAATTCAATAAATTATAAGCGCTTCCATCCAACAGAATAATTGTGTCCATAAACACATAAATAAGTCAATACTGAATCAAAAGAATCCTGATTGAAAAGTAAGCTTTGCATTTATAATTTATATGACTCAAATAGAATGTAGAATTGGTCTATATAATTTTGTTTTCGAATGGTACATTAAAATTTATTTTCAATATTTTACTACTCATGTACTTTGATAGCATAACAAGTTTATATTGATTGTTAATCTTAATATTAAATCCAGGAATTGGAATTTTCCTCCATTCAAATAAATCAATGCAATGGAGTATAAATTAGTAATTGGTGCAAAATTTTCCCTTAAATGATGAGTCAAATCATTAATAGGATTGTGGTGTCAGTTATGTCATATGGTGTGCACCCAATTATTCGCCAATAATTTTTAGGGCAGACTATAATATTATATCGAAATTCAATTTATGCGTCAAATTATCCTTATTTTATGCATAATTTGGATACGCTTTGCGTTTGACATCATTTAATGGTCGCCACCATATGAACTAGGGGAAAGAGGAGTACTTAAAAATCATGGATACCCAATGAGCTTTATCATATGGGCATAACGAGGTTTATGCTTTTTAATCTGAGCATGGACTGGATATAACAGGCTTGAAAATTTGAAAAACCTTTTCTCCTAATATAAGCACCATTTGAACCATTATTCTGATAAAAATTAGCGTTATTTCAATGCAAATAATAATCAAAATTTAATCAAAAGTTTTATTACTTATAAACAATAAATTGGAAATAAATATCTGAAACAACTTCTGAATTATCAACAATTTTTGTCAGTTTAATGTTGTTTTCGAAGAGTTTGAGTGCTTTTGTCTCAACTAATGTCATGAATACTATATTGTAAGGTCCGTACAGAACAAATGACTGGCCATTAATACACAATGAAAAACAATAAATTGATTCATAAATGTATTGATTTATAAAAGTATTTCCGATCTTTTGATTGGTCAGAAAAAATGAAAACAAACTGAGAAAAAAATAATAAAAAAATTACAAGAGATTGAGATTAGTTGCGAGTTATGACATCACAAGAATAGATTATTGTGTAAACCACATGTTGTGTTCGTCCTCTTTATTATTATTTTTCTCCACTATTACCCAGAATTAGAGAGAAAGTGAAGAACCAATTCTTGTCTCTCAAGTAGTGATGTCTTCGGTAGTGATGTGGTTATGGGTCGATAATCGGGTTCATAATTCGCATATACATTGTATGCTTATATTTCAAAAATAAGTGTACAGAACGGCCATCAAAAGACCTGTCTTTCAAAATCGCACTTATATTTTGTGAGCAAAAAAACTAATAAAACTAACAATTTATTCGATAAAACGATTCAATAGAGACTTTCAACTGTTAGCAAAGATTTTCATAGATTTGTTGTGCCCTCAAATCAATCATTTGCTTCTTCTTTGATAACATAATTCACTGAACGCTATAATAATGACTGCATTTCTGAGTTTAAAAATGTTTTCGCGAAAAATCCAAAAAATGATTAAATACTTGAAAATATATTTTATTAAAATCTTGGAATTTCTATTATTGATTACTCCATTAAATATTCAAATAATGAATAATTAATACAACAAAAATATTTACCCAAAAAGTCATCAAAAATGAGTGATTAGATATTGAATTGTTTTTGAAATAATAAAATATTGAACACAGAATACAAATTCGTTGATTCTCTGCCAATGAATTAATATTTTATGAACTTTTGTGTTACAAAAAACAATTCAGATTTTATTCGACTCTTATATATATTTATCAGAAGGAATGGATATTTTGCTTATAATAGACTTCATCACAGAGTATATAAAAATAGTTTTTATTTCTTCTAAAATAAATTGAATGCTTCAAAGATAACAGGTTTTCACTATTCTTCTAACTGTGTCTCACATCTCGCATACAGTTCTCTCTCTCGAAATATCATTTTTAAGGAAAAAATGAAAAATAAAAAAAACCGAAAAAGTGTTTCTTCAAACAGAATAAATTGACACCAAATACAAAACCAAAGAAAGAAATGCGATATTATTTCAAATGAATAAAATTAAGATTAATTTATTGCAACAAAAGAACAGGAATCGTATAAAAAGTTCGACATAAAAATGATTCAAACCTAGAGCTAAAAAATTAAATAGAGATAGCCAAGCTTTCCCACCTCAGGAAGCACGGGAGGTGTTTTCACAGTTTTTCTATGGAGGGTGTTTAGGCAGACCCCCTTGGCTATCTCTGAAATTAAATCACTTTTCATTTAATTTATTGAGAAAATCAAAGCAAAGAAAAGCATTTGTTTAAACAAAAATAATAAGCGAAAGACTAGTCTAACAAAGAGAAATCATTTGAGACCTAAAATGGTAAAAAAGTGACCTAAAAATAGAAACAATTCTTATAAATAAGGAATCGAATCTTTTTAGATTAGTTTTGGAGACAGACTTTTGAAATAGACTGAAGAATAACCTAAACACAAATCATTTCCTGGATAACTATTTGTGATGTGATCACAGATTTGAATGAAATGAAAATCTGGAAATTCATTCAAAATTCTTGTGTGTAATTCGTTGTTCAATATTAGGCCAAAAACGGTTCAATTCGTTTATTTAAGTGACTTATGTCTTATGTGAGAACATAATGAAATTCAGACTGAAATGTAGGGCAACGGCATTGTTTGCGCTGTTAGCATGCAACTGCAGGTCGACGTTACTATAAATAGACACATCCATAGCACTAGTTTTCCCACTGCTCTGGTTTTTAGGCTTCATCTCTACACTAAATATAAGTATAATACTGTTGAATACCATACTAAAGGTTGAGGAGAAGGATGAGAGCAAAATGAGAGAGAGAGAGAGAGAGAGAGAGAGAGAGAGAGAGAGAGAGA
>JAQGCS010001311.1:0-14513 GCA_034702105.1 Fuscozetes fuscipes | reverse complement strand
GAGAGAGAGAGAGAGAGAGAGAGAGAGAGAGAGACGAAATGCGTGAGAGTTTGACCATTAAAAAAGTAGTGCTATTTTTGTGCATTATTTGAAAGCCTGAGGGCTTCCTATTCAAAACTAGTTTTGATGATTCACTTGTTTTTAACCATAAATGATAATAAAACTGTTGCCAACAACTCTGCCATATGTTTATCTCCGGTATTACTTCGGTATTACTCTGGTATTAAGGCTATTGATTAAAGACATAGAATTGTTTATTATTTTATTTTTTCAAATACTTATCGTTAAATCAATTGCCGATTAATTTATTTCTTTAAGTCTTTAATTGAAGATTCCATTCGTTTCATTTGATTCCTGCAAATTCTGTGATAAGAAACTCACAAAATTCAAATTCTTTTTCGGGAAATAATAGAAAATATATTCTTTTAAACTCTTTTGCGATAACTTTTTATATTTAATTGAATAAAAGTGAAGTTTTATTGAGATATTAACTATGAATAATGAAAGTACATAATTATAACCTAGCTAGATTTTTTCAGATGCTTAATTAAAATAAACGTTGTAATTAACAAAATTAAATGAATTAATTTTAATAATAATAAGTTTAAAACTAATGTAAAACGAGTTCACAAATTATATGAACTTTTGTCTGGGATTTTATTCGTGGAAAACAACTGTTATTTGCAAACAATACTAAACTCTAAAGGAATTTGCATTTCGTCTAATGTCTTATGCATTCTGTGCTCTGCACTTCTGGAGTCATTAAAGTCATTTAGGAAAAGAAATCTCAAGTGATTTCAATTATTTATTATTATTATTGGATTCAATTTACGCACAAATTCAAAATGTCGTTAAAACTGTGCTTCAAATGAATAATCAGAGAAGACTTATATCTTATTTTATCTAGATTACTGTGAATCCATATTAGATAATCAATTGAAATAAACTTCTATTCCTTAACTATGGTTTTGATTGGTCGACAAAATTCAATTCAATATCTCCAGTATTTTAATTAAAACTATTCGACAAAACTTTTATCAAATAAACAGTTAATTCACTGATTGGGAGAAATACTTCGAATAATTGGTTCATAAGTTTAATGAAATCTTTTATTTATATTCTTCTAAAAAATAATTTCATTAATTAAGCATGATGAACTATTTTTAACTAATCATTATCTAATGATTATCCGAATTTGAATTTATTTCAAAAGAACTTAAAATTTAATTTTCTCAAAATGATTAAAGTCTTTTTAGACTTTATATTTAGGTATAATTTCATATTTTTTTGTAATTTTTGAATTAAATTAAATGTAATTTTGACTTCAAAATCTTGGTAATTGAATTTCTGCATCAATTTAATAGCATTTTTATTCAACATTTATTTAAAATTTTTTATTCGTATTTTTATGATTCTATAGAAAATATAATTTATTTTATTTTACTTATTATTTAAGTTTTTTGTCTTTTCTTTCGAGACTATTATTATTATAATTTATAAAATGCTTAGATATTATTCTGAGCACACAATAGTAAAAATGAGGCGTAACCGCAACGAAAAGACCATTTTCTATGCTCACATCAGAAGAGCACAGAATGAAAAATTCAAAATCAAAAAATTTTAATTAATTATAGTTTATATTCAAATATAAATTCTGGGATTAATTGTGTGTAAAAGCGATAGAAAACAATGGATAACAACACAACTTTGAGCTCAACATAATTATAGTGAATTCCTTTTAACAAATAATATGTTTTAATACTTTAATCCAGTAATGAATATAACGATAATTAATGTGCAAAATATAAGACAAAAATTCTTTATGTTTTTCCTAATATTGTTATAAATTTGACATTCATTTGATACGAACGGAGTGAATGTCGAAGACATGAGTCCTGCAAATGAATTGATATGAAAAGTGTGGACATATGGCAAATAGACAGTCGTCTCAATCCAATCAATTTGATCTTCATCATCATCTAATCTCATATCGCATTCTGTGTACTTATACTGTGTTCACGTCCTTTAACGTTTACTTTAGGTCTTAAACGTCAATCTAATGCCTCTCTCAGTCTTCATCTTATATAACGTGAACACTATATTAGGATTCAGGGCTTGGATTTCTCCAATCGATTTTCATCATCGGATTGCAATCAAATTGTTTTTCATTTCGTATGAATACTATTTCGGATAAATTGTATCAAAAATTTATGGCATTCAACAACCATTTCATAAATATTTCTCTTTATTATTATGATAGCAGATAATCAGTGATGCCCAGGGCATAAATCCAAATATCCTATCACCATTCTAATCAAGTGAATCTTAGCTATTGTTGTGAAAGTGCCATTGGTGCACTCTCTTAGATCGAATACCCTGCACATTGTTAGCCTTAATGTAAAACTTATTTCTAATGAAAGTAATATAAGAATCAATAAAAAGGAAAACAGGAATAAAATATTAGATTAGATTTCATTGCATTAAATGATTGGGTTTTTCTGTAAAGAAGTTTTTGTTTCTCTTATTTCGATAATATTCTGATATAATTGAAATGTTTGTTACAATGAATTCCCAAATTATTTTCTCCGTTCTTCTCTATTAAAAGAATTTCCGTAATGAAAATTTCTCTTCAATTTAGTTGAGTAACAGATATTATCGAGTAATGGATAGCAATGGAAACTAATATTAACTCAAATCCTATCAGAAAACAATTATTGAGAATAATGTCATTTGTATTACTTCTCATTTAGTCTCCAATTTTCCGCTCTTATAATTCTTGAGATTCTTCAAAAAAGAGCAAAACTTTTTTTGGTTTCATCGGAAAAATTTTCTGTTCAATCAAATGAACTTATTTTAGGATCATTTTTCCCAATAAAAAAAAGTATTTTACTTATTTATACGAAAAGAATAAATAAGTGAAATCAAAAACGGTTTCGAATTGAAAAATATGTAATTCTTTCGCTTAAAATACAGACATATTTCGGATCTCATTTCACTTTGAAGTTAGAGTCGAGTGAATAGATCTCACTTTCTGTCTATAAATTGATATTTTCTTTTCAGTCCATCGGATAATAGGAGAGACAAACTTTAAATTCAATTCATAAATATTGAGAGACTTTTTATTTGAAATAAAGTGCTCTTTGAACAAAATAACACAAAATTGTATTTCAAATGTTATGTAATACTCTTTGATCCAAATATTCTTCTTCTCTATTATTGGAGACTTCTTTTCATTATTTTCAGTGTTTTATTAGGATTTCCGCACAAATCGATTGATTTATTATTTTTTTATTTGTTATTTGAAAATTTTTTTATTTGCAATCAATTGAACTCAAATATTATATACTTTTTTTTGGCAAATATTGAATTCATGTTTCAATGAATTGTGTCTTATATTGGATTTTAGTTATTAAGAAAGCAGTTGATCTGAAAATTTGATTTAATATTAAGAAAAACTTGTGATTAGTCTAAGGCTCTGAATTCATGAACTAATTAACTATAAGAAGTTTTTCGCTATACATCTGTGTATTTATTTTACTATTTTTTGATTGCAATTTATTTGTGGTTTCAGTGATTAAATTACAAAATAAATTCACACAAAAAAGTTTTACCCAAACAAATGTTAGCACTTTTTTCTAAATTAAACATTTTTTGTGTCGAGTTTCGGTCCAATTCCTTGCATTTCTCATATAACTACTTAAAAGGAACTCAGCACTAGATATCCAATTTGACCAGCATTTCCAAGCTAAATTAGGCGAGAAATTCAAGCTTTTTCTTCAATTAAATTCTATTTTTTATAATTTCGAAATATTTTACGAAAAAAGTTGAGTTTGTTTTTCACTGAATTAATATTAAACAAAATCTGGTTTTGTTTTGAAGTTTGAATTGACTTCAATTCGAAATCAAATATTACTTATTTTACTCTTCGCTGACTTTTCTATTGAAATATTTTTACAATAAGTTTCAAAATTTCTTAATAATAACTGAGTTTTCAATTATATATTAATAAATTCAAAATTAGAATTTGATTTCATTCGTGAATATTCTTCGGATTAATATTTGAAAAATGAAATCTGGAATATGTTTTGCAAATGAAAACTTGATTTCTGGAAAAATATTCCATCGTTTGAAAGATTAGATGAGATTTTGTTTCAAAAATAGCGAATTCTTAGAGAAGTTTCATTTGTGACGAAGATTTACATAACTATAATATAACGCAATATTTCGAAACATATTTTTGAGAAGAGATTATTTTGAACATCATTTGTATGAAAAAATGATTAGGAATTCCCAGAACTATTAATCTCATGAAAACTGTGCTAAACCCAGTACTAACCCATTGTATTGCGATTTAAAAAGAGGGCACAAATATTGAAATCCATTTTTCAGTATTAAATTAATTTCTGTTATGCTTCAAAACCGCCGTAAAACTCATAAATGAATGACTGATCAGATTTGAGTTATTGCGAAGACTCGGTGTTAGTGTACAGCAGTCGCTCTCATCTTCTAATAAATGATTTGAGAGTTGCCCTGTGCTCTACTTATTGTTGCGTTGGTGTTTAAAAAACGTGCCCGGATTTCATTAGACGCCGTGAGAAAGAGAAATATGATTCACTCCAACACATTATGTCTCTCTTTGTTTATAATATATTTCTTATAAATGTATACACTGAGTGAGGAGAGGGAGCCCAGGGAGAAGAAAGTGTTCTGAGAGGGAGTGAAAGTGATGCGAAAGCACCAAAAAATCTACAATTTATGGCATAACGGAGCGAAAGATTGAATGGGATTTTGTGTCTCTAATAAAGAGCCAAAACATAGACATCCATTGGATTCGTGTATTTATAGATCACGTATTATATTGTATTTACTTCGGAGGAAAACACTCCCGGAGAGAGTACTCTTTCTATCTTTGAGCGTGCTATGTAAGAGCACAGACTGACAGCCAGTCCCTCTGCCCTAATAACAGTTGATCCGTTGTTTTTGCGCTCATATTTTCACTGATGATATTTCTAGTGATCACTCATTTGAGCCGTGACTACAACGCAAGCCATCAATACATTTACAGTTATATCTGTACAGCACTAGAATTGTCTCAAACATTAATACACAAAATGTTATTTGAGTTGTGCCTGAGTTCGGCATCTCTTCTCAGCTTTTCTCGAATTCACATAATATTAAACTGAAAGCAATACTACTCTCAGACGTTATACAAAATCTCTTTCGGAACGGTATCTGTGGCTAAGACTCTGCAGGGATGAGATGGGAATATTTGTGCTAGAACATAATAGACAAAATAAATATTGATCTGAAATATGACGAGAGAGAGAGAGAGAGAGAGAGAGAGAGAGAGAGAGAGAGAGAGAGAGAGAACCTTCAGACAGAAGTGGCTCATCGTCTTATCCTTGTGTTTATCCTCTCGTGAAAAGTCGTCTCCACTTTGCATAGAGTTTTGTATTTTATACTTTCTTTTGACTCTTATATGGAGAGAAAAATTTATATCAACTCTTATACGATCACATCGTCTGTCACTTAAAATGAGGCAAAAGATCGAAACCGAAAATTGCAGCCAATATTGTGTGACATTCAATGAATTTCTATGTAAATAAAGATATTTCATCCGAAAATAGATCCAACGCTTCCCACAAATGGAAGGCCTACGAAAAGTTTTGAAGTATTTTTGCCAAATGTCAGCAAAAATTAATTATAGATTTTCAAGATTTTTATGAATTTTAAGAGTTCTGAGAAATACTGAATCAATAGATTGTTTTTATAATGAAATCCATTAGTTTTAGAAACGATTATAATTGAAAATGCATTCAAAAGAGGAGAAAAACTGCATTAATGGCCATTAGATGTGGTAATTAACAAGCACAAAAAAGATATTTAAGTGGGAGAAATGTAAAAATCAATTAATGAATTATAATACCCACCGATAAAAGTATTGATTTTTAATTATAACTTTTCTTTTGTAATGCTTAAAGTCTTTATTGAATTTAAGGCGTTTTGTAAATTATTTTAGTCTTATTTCAGGCTTTTTTAGAAAATATTTTAATAAGAATTTTGACAAATGTTGTAGATACCATGGTATTTCTTCAACAATGCGTTTGTAAAAGTTGAAGTGCTCCTCAAATATTTGCCCTGATTCTGGAACTATTTTAAGCGATTAGTTTTATTTTTAGCTTGTAACGCTTATCCATATTAAAATATTCAATGTGCTTATACAATGTACTTAAAAAGCATAACAAATTTGATCTTGGTCTTGCTTTCCTGTCTTTCTCACTTAGATTTCATCTAAAAATTCATGACTTGTTTGCCGACAATTTTTAAAGAAATAAAATATTGCAAAGAAATCAAAAGTATTTTCACTTCAAATCTCATTCATATTTTATGGCACCGGAGATACACTTTTGTCGAAGACTTGTCTTCAGACACAATAACACTAATTCACAGCCAAAATGTGAGACAATAAATATGTTTTGAGTCAAACGGTTGGCAAAACTGTTTGCCATCAAAACATCAAAAATTATTTATTATTTGCAAAACACTGACAACGAATTTAAAGCTCAAAATTATTTTCAAAATGGGTTTGAAATTCAAATCTTTTTTTTCAGTAATAATAACGTATTTGAACTCATATTTCATGATAACTACAATAGTATTAAATCCCACTTTTAATACACGGAATTAAAACCACATAAAACAGGATTAGTTTTATTCATTTTCCTAATGAAAACCAAGAAAAATAATCTTAATTTTTTCGGAAATGCTTTTGGCAGTAATTTTATACTTGGAAAAAACACGTAAATTATCGGGCATTTAGCCTTTCTTCTATTTTTATTAATTCAAATTCCTGATCAAAATCAGCAAAATTTATGCTTTGAATTAATTATTTTACGTAAACACTGAACTAAATTTGATTCGATCATTTTTATTCCTGTTAAAATGAGATCACAATTTAATTGAATTCTAGTTTTTAAGTGCTTGGTATATTTGTGAATAATTAATTCAATGTTAAAGTGATATTACGTTTTATTTACGTTATTTTGACGGAAATCAACCAAATATTCTCCAAAACCCTCCAATCCATTGATCCAATCGATTGTCTAATTTTCTCATAAGATGATCAAGATCACTAATATAGAGCATTTATGACATTTAACTTTTATTAAATAGCCAATGAAATTATTTTTCATGAAAGCTAACATAAACTAAATTAATACACGTGACTGTTAATCTTGGTGATCCCAATTTGGGCATTCATTATAGACTTTTCCTCCAATTTGATGCATTGAATGCTTTTCTTTAGTCTTTCCTTTTTGTTGTGATGTAAAGCTTTGTAGTGGACATACACATAGAGGTGATGCTCAGACTTAGGTTGAGATTAACATTTAGAACAATACTATTGTCTGAAAAAACTACTGAATATATTCGGCACCAATTGATTGGACGGCAGACGCTTTTGTCTAAAAACTACACAAAACTATATGACTGAACTGTTGGAGCATTTGATGGCTTCTATGCTAACCGTGTAATCGATGAGCAGTTTCTCTATCGTCGGTCGCATTGACTAACAATTCTTCAGTTTTCCTGTGCTATCGATTCAAAGAGAAAACTATACTCTAATCTCGAATTATTGTCTCTTATATTCAATTATATTCATTGGTATTTGTCTAACACTTGGAATGTTGTCTTCGAATTGCATTACAATATCTGTAATTCAATTCACGAATTAATTAAAGCAAATATAATAACATTTAACAACAGAAAGAATCAAATTAATTGAAAATTATATTTACATTAGACTTAAATTTGAAATTAATTCAGAATTCAGTTCACAATTGTCAGGGTCTGAACCAATTTAACTGAACCGGAGTATAATTCAAATTTTCAGTTCAGTTGCTTTAATAAGTTTTCCATTAATACTCTATGAAAAAAATCTATTTTTTAATAACATTCTCTCTCTCTCTCTCTCTCTCTCTCTCTCTCTCTCTCCCTCTCTCTCCAAAGTTTACAAATCTATTGTTCTCTGACTGTATGTCACATATATTTGGCACAAATTTAATGATTTTCTCTTTTTTCATTACTTGAGTTTTAATTCTGTGCGTATCGACTGTTGTTTGTGCTATGGATGTGATCTTAATAGGAATATCGGTTTGCTGTCACTTTAATACAGTATTGTATGTTATGTCTCTGTTTTCAGCATTAAATTTTCATATTCAATATGATAATTTTCTTTTCCGAATGACCAAGATTTAAGAGAAACTTCCTTAAGAGAGCTTTCTTTTTAGTCTATAAGAATTAATTTAGATTAAATTTGAAACATGAAAATGATTAAGGAAAATTTACTGTATGATTCAATTCAATCTTTTTATTAATATTAAATAAGTTCAAAAAATTATTTACAAAGCTGATTCAATATTTTACATTTATAAATACATATTAGTTTGATAACAATTAACGAATATGTTCATCAGGAATGGCCTAGGAGATCGACCTCTTATCCCTAGAGCCGAAAAATTATCTTATTAGATAGGATATTTAATACTAAAAATAATGACGTAACTTACAATTCTGTGCTGAAGTGATAACAAACCGTTATCCCTATTGAGAGTCAAATACGACAGTTGTCTAGGCTAATATAATCAGCTCCAGTCATGACTCTATGGTTTTGCATTTGTGTTATAATTATTGCCACTTATTTGAAGCACAGAATGAAAGCTCACAAAAAGAAAACAATGATTTTTAATCTAAACTTAATGTTGTTTTTACTCCGAAAAGAATTGTTTCAAATCGTAACAAATGGAAAATCGTTAACAAATAGAGGATTGTGTGCTCTTTGTTTACCATCGATCGTAATCTTTGGCAAAACTATCTCTCATTACCACTAATTAGCATTTATTTTAAGTTTTGAGCTCAGATTCTGTGATAAAAGTAGTGATGAAAAGAGTTCTTTGAATCGCTTCAAAACTAGACTTCAATTACTAATCGATAGAAAAAATCAATTCTCATATTAGAAGTGATTTAATTTTACACCGATTTTCCATTAGATTAAGAAATCACTTCATATTATACTCAATTTGAGCCCAAAAATTAATTATTGATTTTTTAGTGGTATTCGTCCCTATATTAAGCCATATTAAGCCTAAAGAGACGGTTAGAGTACTGATAATTCTCTGTGGAGTACTCACGCCGTGTGTTTGGTATCCAAAATAATTATCGTAATTGAATTCAGTCATTCATCACATATTCTGTGCGAACAACAGATATGAAAACAACGACTTAACAGAAGAAAAAATTTAATTCTCGTCTGACATCACAAAAGAGTAGTTATAATAACTTCTAATGAGTTTCGAGTTTTTCTCTTCAATTCGTTCAACAGTCCGATGGTTTGAGAACTTTCTGTTATTCTATTCATTGCTCTACTGTTTTATGTCATTCTATTCTTAACTACCAGTCCTTTTCATCATTGGTTAATCCGTGACTCAATCCATTATAGAATTGTAGTAAAATTCTGTGTACAACACGTGCTGTCGATGTGTTTCCCTCATTCCCTCTTCTTCTTAATGATTGCGCAGATTTTTGAGCAATTTTTTCAAACAATGCTCTCTCTCTCTCTCTCTCTCTCTCTCTCTCTCTCTCTCTCTCTCTCTCCAAATATTGGCTGAAAAGCAGTGCAATTACGTTAAGACTTATCAAAACTTAATTGTATTTTTTTAGAGGAGAAAAAGCATTTACTTTAATATTGATTTTATATTATATTCATTAGACTTAATGTTTAGCTTTTCTTTGTTTTAGTTATTGATTCAGAGACTGAAACCTCTATTTTTAGTGTTTTTACATCTGATACATTTTCTTCGCCATCGCAACTATTCCCTATTTGTCCTCCTTATGTTTACCAGGGCACTTGTTCCAAGAATATACACATGTATTAATAAAAAGAAAAATATGTACTCGTTTCTAATTCCTAATATAAATATGTATTTTATAAATAATATATTTGAATATCAGAATTGATATCAAAAGCAAATGTTTTTCGTAAGGAATAGAATAATATTTTCTTAGTTTTTCTTCAAAGCAAACAACTGTTGGGAAAGGATTTTAATTTGTTTTTCATTAGTTTTTTGTGAATTTAAATGAAAAAATAAATTGTATGCAAAACTATCATTAGGTTTATTGTGCGAAGAATGAGAACAAATGAATTTTACGGAATATAATTCACGACTCATTCATTAAAAAAAAATCAAAGCATTCGAAAAGTGGTTATAATTTTCGGAATAAAAGTAAATAATAATTAATTGTTTGAATGAGTTCTTTAACCCCTTTTCTAATGGACTCAAACCACAAACACTTAAATACTTTCGACTCATTTCCCAAAGATTTTATACTAAATATTTTCGAAACTCTTGTATCAAAAGTTAGAGAAATCATAAAATAATTTCGTTTTTATTTTTAATCTTTTTGTAAAAAATATTTTTTAAGGATTTGATCGAAAATAGGTTTTAATCTCTTATTTTTCTGATTGATTTTTCTACGACAGAAAACTTGTGATCAAATCTTTTCTAAGACTCCAAATATAAAAGATTATTATATTTATAAGAAACAGAAAATTGGATAAAATTTGAAGCATCAAAATTGCGTTCAACAATACGAATAAAATTCTAATTCAGACATGGCCAGGTTTTTTTTGGTCTAGGGGGTCCAGTCTCATAGTTTTCATTTTCCATGCTAGAGTGGGGTAGTGTTCAGCACGGTGGTACTCAATTTTGAATGACAATAATTTTTTTGCTTAAAAAAGTTAAAATAGGCTAAATCAATGTTAAATTAGCATCAAATTTAGTTCAAAGCTGAAAAATTGTCATTTTGTATCAAAAATGGCTGAAAAATTGATGACCGCCTATTTTGGTTATTTTGCCATACATCTCCAGGAGGGTAATTTTCGACTCTAAGGGGGTGGACTGGAACCCCCTTCCTCCCACTGACCACCCTTGGTCTAATTCATAGCTTTTAAGCCTAAAGGCGTGTTTTTCTGTATTTCAATTGCCGGCAATGTTTTGACAACATTCTCATTCCAAGTTCACTCTCTTTCTCTCTCTTACTTTCTTTATGTGCAATAACTGTATGCTTCCAATTGTTTGATGTGTTTCTCTGGCGAATGCCTTAAGAGAATAGCGAAGAAAATTTAATGCCATCACTACTACTACTAACTGACAAAAAATAGTTTTTCTTCATCGTCTGGTGTTGTGGTATGCAATGGCTGTGTTCTGCTGTTCACACTTTCACTATCATATGTCTGTCGCCCTTTCCTTCAGTGTCTTTCAATTTCAAATTTCTATTGTTTTTTATTTTTCGATAAAAAAAATAAAAAGTGTTCGGAAAGAGTGTGAAATTGAAGAGAAAAGTGTTTTTCATTTTAGTTTTTGTTTTGAATTCACAATTTATTAGATTTTTTGGAGTGAATATAAATATTTTTTCTTTTGAGACAACTATAAAATGAAGACAACTTTCGTTTGACTATTCATTAGAGAGTTTTGCTTACAGTAGTCCACAGTTTGTTCGAAGAAATGATAAATTGTTTTCAATCTTCTTCTTCTCGTTTTAACTCAGAGTTTAATCTATAGATTTTTCAGTAAAAATAAATCAAATTTTTTTCTGTAAACTATTTCTTATTCGCGCAGATAATCAATGAGTAAAAAGTTTTGATTTTCCTTTTGAATAATTGAATAACATTTTCTGATGTCTCTCCCATTTGATGGCACATCAAATCTCTTGTGTTTCTCATATGAAAACATAAAATAAGACATATATTCCATTCATTGAATGCATCGTTTGATTAATTGACGGATATTTTTCTTTATTTAATCCAAAAATATATTCAATCGATTTTTTTGTACAGTTTTTCATAGAACAGAATAATTGATATTTGGCTCACGTTTTGATTTGAAAACTTTTTTCTCGTTTCCGTCTTTAAAATAAAAACCAAAGACTCAGAAAATTTATTTTCTCTTTTGATTCTGTTTTAGATTCAAAGTTAAAACTGAGATAATGTTATATACGAAGAGTTGATGGAAATAGTGATCCGATTCTAAATACGTGTCTTATATACCAAACATAAGGAAAGACGTGTTGTTTTCACATCGACTTTGAGGTAAACACTTATTTTTCTCATTCTTCTGATTCTTTAACTTTTCCTATATTTGATTCGACTATCCTTTGACCTTTGTATGAGCAAGATCATTGTGTTTTGTCAAACATTTGAGCAAAATAGGCTGTGACTAACTGATCAAGGGCTATTTATGGACTCTATTATTATTATGACCAATATCTACTATTTTCAACTTACATTTTAGTTGAGTAATAGACATATCGAATTGCGTGATCTTGCACACGTCTGATTTGAACAATGTTTATATCGGGTGCGGAAAAATTCTTTTGAAAAATGGATCGCAACGGGAGCTCAACGTCTGTAGTCTACCACTGATTGATAAACTCTTTTTTGTTTTATTCCTTTCGGAGCACAAAATAGTGAGAAAATCGAAGCCAACAGACGATGAAATGCTGACAACAGATAGAGATATATCCCTAAAGTTATAGATTTGAAGCAAAAGAAAAATATTCGATGAATATAAAGACGTGTTGAGAGAAAAGACAGAATTAATATACAGTCGACTGAAAATCAAGTATTTTCTTAGATTAGATTTCAAACCAATTCTAAGAATCTGTTGTTTCATCGAAAGCGCTGTAATTGTATGCGAATCCGCACAGAATTGAATTCAATATTTTTGATTCAGAGCTTTTATGGCCATATTATAGTGAGTTTGCGTTTAAAGTTTTCTCATCCGATTGTATAACACATTCATAGATCAAGAAAACTGTTTCTCTTGTTTTGCTTTTGTGATGTAATAAATTGATTGCTAGTTATTCTGAAGAAAAAACGATTCTTTGCTCACTTTTCATACTGTTTTGCACACATTTTCGGTACAAACTCTCCGTTTTTATATTAAATTCTTCGCACATTTAGACGTGAAATAAATGATTTTAAAAAAGTTTTGCAGAAAAGACATTATATTATGTTTTATATTCAGTCCAAACATTTTCTTCGCTGTTGTTTATTGCAGTCTATGATAGGACTCTGAAATGTCACAAAATATTAATTTAATTTTTCATTTATTATTATTTATGCCTTTAATATGACATCATTTTCGATAATTTGTAGTTTTTATTTAATAAAATCAAAATATTTTCAAATAATTTCCCGAATTCTTAAATTATTTCTTATTTTTAAAAAAAATAAATTCATTTAATATTTATTCACAAAATATGTGGAATAATGACTCAAATTAAATATTTTATGAGACCATTAGAGACATCAAAATGAGCGTTAATTTAGTATGGTATCAAGTTATATAAATATTTTGCAAATTATATTAATATTTGAGTTCAAAGTGTTCTCAAAGTGTTGTCATTTTTGACAACGAAAACAACAAATTTCTTTGCGATAAAATGTTATTTTGAAATTCATTTATGAGTTTATCACCAGAAACGACAAAATCATATCATTGAATGAGTGGTACTATTCTCAAGTTTATTTTTATGGTGTGCTAAAGACTGCCAGTTTGACCCTGTGCCTCATCATTCATGGAAAGTATGAGAATTTGATCCGAGATATAGATCACATATTCTGTGTGTGAAGTCGACTGACTCTTGTCTATAGCCATCAAAAGCGTCTGTTTTCACGACTACTCAAAAGTGTCAAATATTTATTCACTGAATGAGAAAAATTGTAATTTTATTCGACTTTTGGCCATAAAAACACTTCAAACTTTGCCAATATTATAGTGAATATACCCTCAAATATGTTCTCATATTTTCTTAAACTTCACTCCAAATAAAATTATTATAAATTTCATTATTTTATAATAACATAAATTGTCATTAAAAGCATTTTCTATGAAATATTATTATTTTCATTAATTATATTCAGTTTTGAGCGCAGAATAAGTTTGAAAATATTTTTCATCTCTTTTTAATTTGAAAAATTATGGATAGACTGAACCTATTCTATGATTTATGATCCGGTATAAAATTCAATTGGCTTGTATTATGTGCTAGCTAATGTCAGGCCATTGCTATCCAAACGGGACTTTTAGCCTCAAATAAAATGATATAAAATTAATAAAATGATAGCTCTGTTTAAGGCTATTATTTTCAATAAATTCATTGCAAGAGTGATATATTTATTAATATCACTTTCGCTCATAACTTTTGGAAATAAAATTCATTTTATTACCAAGGGAGAAATGAAATGAAATCTCTAAACTCACTTAATTGTGTGCTCATGAAATAGTACTATCGTTTGGCCAATAAGTTCTTGCAAAGTAAGCTCTGCTTACAATATGTTTGAAATTTGATATTCCACTAAGAAAGATATAAAAATGAGATAGATAATCAATAGAGAGAGAGAGAGAGAGAGAGAGAGAGAGAGAGAGAGAGAGAGAGAGAGAGAGAGAGAGAGA
>JAQGCS010001310.1:0-14515 GCA_034702105.1 Fuscozetes fuscipes | reverse complement strand
TATACCTGTAATGTTAAATTTTCGAAAAATTCTAGGGGGGGGGGGTTTTGCCAAATTTTCGACTCTAGGGGGGTTTTTCGAGCTACCCTCCCCCCTTGGGCATCCCTGCTTTAAAAACATCTTCAATAATGAATTTTATGAATTTCAAAATTTTTGAAAGCAGGGGGTGATCGAACGAAGCTATATACTACATTCCATTTCATTTCATAGATGTAGTGAAAAAAATTAATTTTCCGATAATTCTATTCTATTCCGGCAAATGTTAGAGAAGTTAATGACAGTCTCAGCGTTTTACCAAATTGTTTATATGTTTATAAAGGTATTTACTAGAATTATACGCCTACCCCTTCCCTAACAATATACCTTTTAACATTTGGTAAAAAATATACCCTCAGTTCAGTTTAATGGGCAGCATTTTATTCAGGATACCGAAGGTCGACGGCTCTAGATCGGTAGAATACCGAAAATATCTAAAGTGTATACCTGTAACGTTAAACTTTGGCAAAATTATAGGGGAGGGATCAAAACTTGAATGACAATTTTTCGAGTAAGAAAGAGGTCTACCCTACTTTGGCCATCCATGATTTTATTCATAAAAATATGGATATTTATTTAGTAAATGACATTTACCTTGCCTATACCTGCTTTAAGCTCAGCGACAAAGCTCATTCGACAGTTTTGAAGTAACTTAGCAATAAAGTTCATATTCTATGCAATTAACTCTAGCGGCTAGAGTCTAGCCTTATATTTTATCCCTGTGCATTTTCCATTTCATTTCTTAAAGCAATTAATAGTCACTTTAATTAGTTTATTTCACTGCAAGAATCTTAAATTTTAAAGTGTATTGAAGTGTAATCTAAGTTTAACTTATACTGTGTAGGATATTTATTTTATGTAGATAACAAATAAAATAAGCTAGTATAAAATAAGTTCTTTGATACAAGTCAATGTTTGTTAAGGATCAGTGATGGTCAAAAGGGGTAAACCCACTGAGTTTTGAGCTCAGCTGGACCCCCTGAGTCGGAGGAACTTGGCCATCACTGGCTAAGTACAGTGGTGTTGTTCATGGTTAGTCTAATCAATTGACTCAGATTAAATTTTTTACAGAAAGACTATTATGAATTGAATTTTACTAGTTTTCCATGGAAAGTTGTGTTTCCTCTTTATCTTGTTTTCTCTATTTAATTGATTAATTACATTATCAAGGTCATATAATGCAGAATATTATGTAGAATAATAACAGAAAATGCATTTTCAAAATAATAAGCCAAACGTCAAATAAATGCAAATAAAATGTAAATAATTTGATTGACGTAAACATTGAATAAGAGATGAAAACAAGAGATTATGGTTACGATTACATAACTCATAGTTTATGTATATTATTCCCTAGTTCACTCAATGTTTCCATCAATAAATAACTGAAAAATTGTGCATTCACAAATCATAATATAATGAAATACGTTTGAAATACTTAATAATGTTACAGTTGAAAGGGAGAGAGAGAATGTTTGGAACTAATGTTGCTTGTTAATGTTGCTCAGTACAGTTATTACATGCATTTACTTATTTATTCATTGCATTACGTCTTTTTCAGAAATAATCAAGGTGTAATGATATAAAAGAGAAATGAGATTACCGTGAAAATGATTGTTACCAAAAGACTGTCATGAATCTTTTGAACCAATAATGATGTCAATAACCTTGCAATTGCAATATGAAATGGAATATAAAGTATAGAATATAGAATATATAGAATATAATATAAACTATTAAATTTATAGATTAAACTAAATTAGTTTCCGCTTTGAATAAAAGCGATTAAAGTTAAAAGATTAGTCGTTTCCCAGAAAATAATGGGTTTGTTAATTAAACAAAGTTTTAATTTGAGCCGAACTCAAGTTTTATTACCAGAATTGCTAAACAATGTTCTGTTCTGAGAATCAGTTCTACAAAAATGGTTTTCAATTTTCATTCTCTGAAAATGAAATTTGAAAACAAATGCAAACAATTATTGGTTTGGAATCCCGTCGAGAGTTTCAATGAATTCTGTATTTGCATCGAAATCATTGAATTCATGAGTAGACTGAGAGGAGAGAGAAAGTTGAGATAACAATCATAGATAACCAAGAGTATAGTGAACTCCACGGTAGTAGGAGGTGATGTACACAACTCATTTTAGAAGCCTTTAATGAATTACATAATAACAAAAAGCCATTAAATCATTGCTTCGAAAGACTACTACACAACAAAACATATGAGCTGTGCAGTGAAGCCTTACTTTGATAAACAACGAACTGGTGATCAATCTGTGCTGTGTTGGTCTTGTTAAACTGGTCTTGTTAAACCGACATTCAAATGGAATATATATTTTATATCCTTTCGAATAATTTATGTAAAGCACAAGCAAAGAGTTGTAAGAAATCGATATTTATATCACAATAAGTCAGCTTTGAATCTGAAAAATTCAGTGTCTTTTATATAAGTTAATGAATAATTGATGCGTTTGTCTACGACTCCGATTTCTTTTCTTATTACCTCATTCTGAGTGATCGTAAGCATAGAGACAGTATGTGTTTGGCTTCACTTTTTACTGTAATTATTGTATCGTTTGTCACAACATTTGACTAATTTATGTAATCAGACAGAAATCGATCGATTGTCAGTTAAGTCCGCATTTGTTTCTCTATATTTCCACAAATGATATGTTTTTAGTCTTCGCCAATGATTTTGAAATTTTCTTTAAAAATATTGAGTAATAGCTTTAAAAGAAAAGTTAAAACCGAGCATTAAAATCATCGGAGACCTAATTGAAAGCTATTTTTTGAAGATATAATTTGAGTCCAAAAAGCATTCCTAAAATCCGAAAATGTTTTTTGTACTCTTCTCTTAAATCGATAAATGAGTTCTCAAAGAGTGGTTTCAATGTCTGGTATTGTCAAAAAAATGGGCTCAACTTACTTGTAATTACTACATCATCTTGCAATTATGAGCAAAGCATTGTAATCAACTAATTGTTTAACAGTTAGTTATGAACAAAAAGCAATTAAAGTTTGAGAAAATGATTAATTATATGGTCTATATAATACATTTTATAGCAAAGGTTGACAAAGTTTTACCATCCCTTCAATTTTATCATCTTCGAATAGTTAAGATCCCATTCGGTACCTTTTTGACAAGAGGTTAATGATAAGACCATGATATAGCTAAAGCCGTTCTTGATGGCGTACGTGATGGCTATCATAGTTTTTATGATCAAATACCGGGTGGGGTCGTTAGATATATTGAAAAAATACTATTTGCGCATTAAATAGTGAAGCAAAAGTGAAATTTAACCATGCTTTGGTCTACAGTACACAATGAAGTGAACCCTCAACCCTCCCCTTTCCCTTCAACTCTTGAAACACACTCTTCAATATTAGATTAAAAACCAAACTGACGCAGAATATGAATTTTGGGTAAATTTAATGGAAAATTACTACCAAGCATACCTCTAATGATGGAGTTGCAACTCATTGATAGAGGTTATTCAAAATAAAGAAAATTAGGCACAACCACTGAGAACTGCCATACGGTTTGTGTGTGTGTGTCGACTGCGTGTCGAATGATTGGCACGAATGCAATTACCCATTGATTTACATAAATTGTATTTAATTGTTTATTTATTCTGAGCACACATTTGAACGAATCGATAGGTATTTGGCGATTGAGTGTAATCACAGATAAATGCGTCCAAACGTTTCAATTGATTCGTATGAATGTTTCTAAACCCTGTTTTTGCTCCAAAATCTAATAACCAAAACAAATGTGACAAAAGTGTCAAAAATAGTGGAGAATTGCAATTATTTAATTAGAGAGAGAGAGAGTGTCAATATACTATAGTATCGCACATTCAAACGGTAAACACTTTTCGCAATTAGTTTTAGCGGCTGACAAACGGAGCAAAAGAGTTATTTGAGTGGAGGAACTGCAGCCATATTTGTCACAACTTTTATTTTCCATTTATGGACTCACTTTATAGATATCAATTTCTTCTATCAGAGATGCGCAACACTTTTGGAACATTAAATTAAATGCATTTTCCACAATCAATGTATACATTTTAACTCTTGAAAGGACTCTATACTTGTCAGACGGGCAGTTAAACTCCCATGTTACATGGGCCATGTAAGAGCTCCTAAAATGAATTACCATCACTGTTAGGTTATGCTCACTGTTCAATTGAATCGAGAATGTGCTCGATGGAATGTTTGGCATCACTAAAATTTTAATGGTTTCATATTCTATTTGTAATTTAGCATGCAAAATTGTAGCTGCTAACGACACCGGTAAGGATGTTGGCCACTTGAAATGAGATTTTGTAAGATTAAAGAAAAGGATTTGTTATAACAACTTACCTGCTTCAATTAGAAATCAATTATATCAAAAATCTTTTTTAAGAAATATTGAAACCTATTTATAATTGTTTACAACAAGTTCTGTAAAACATTGCATTATTGCTAAATATTATTATAATTGTTATTAACTAAATTCTTTACTTTAGTAAGATATTATAGCAAGTTCATTAGAGTAATACAGTAATATAATAATTCACTTGTTTAACATAAGACTAAACATAAGTGAAAATCAATTTACATAAATTATAAATATTAATCACAATCATTAATATGTACTTAATGAACTTGTTGAATTTAATGATAAAGTTTGTTAAAATGTTTACTAAAGAATAAAAATCGAGATTTCGTCAATTAATCTTCTTTAATCTTGCAAAACTCTTATTTTATATCCCATTTTTAAGTGGCCAAAAAAATATGTTTGGCATGCCAATTTTTTTGTACATACTATATAGGATACAAAGAAACCCACTTAAAATTTAGTAATACTAGTAATTTAGTAAATCCGTTAAATTCAATAAAATCAACTTAAATTAGTTAAAATTGTCCTAAATCTAGTTTAAATCCGGTTTTTGCAGTCATTTTGTCCGATTTTAAGAGGAGATATGGCCAAGCTACGGGGTTCTGCCAAAGTTTTTGAAAACATGGAAAAATTTTGAGATGAACCCCCTTGGTTATCATTACTTGAAATAAATGAGAGTGGAAACAAAAGTAATGAGAATTTTTCAACAAATTCTTTAAAATTAGAAATTGAAAAGTTTTCCTTTTAGGCGTCGAATAAAAAGGAATTAAACATTTGTTTCGGTCATCTAATAATCCCAAAAGTTTTACACTAAAACAATATTTTTTTAATCTAAAAAATTTTCATTTGAGACGATCTCTAAAAACAAAGTTGCAATAAGTCTCAAAGTTTTAAAGAGATTGGTCAATTTTATATTTAACTACTATTCTGTGTTGGGTTCGCAGTGTTTGCATTAAATACGTACAAGGGCATAACTTAAATATGGCGTGGAGTTAATTAAGTACAGAAACTCTTTCTTCATTTCGAAATTCACATAAATGTTAAGTCAATTTTCAAATTGATTTGAAGAAAACACTGCGAAATGTTTTGTTGAGATTACCACTAATATAGTGAATGACATTCCCTCCGCTATCGAAATAAATGAAGAGTTTGTTTGGGGAATGTTTGAAACGTTTGTTAGCACTAAGGAGTCAAATATTTTACCACCAATATCGTCTTTAGGTAAAGGGCTAGACTAAATTTAATGATAGTTTTAGATTCTGTATATCAATACCAATTCAATGGAATAGTTTTTATCTGCGTATGACCATCTCTCAACAATTTGTGACCGTGATAAGAATAGCTCGAAATAATGCAAATTGTAAGATGCATTTTCCATATAAGCAATCATTAAATTTATCCAAACTTTTTACCCAAAGACGGTGTTGAGAGGTTAGCCATCAATTTCTGGTTCTGTCTCTTATTAAGAGACTGTCCTCTTTGTGATACTCAAATGTCACGGATAGGATTAAACACTCTTTGAGAACCTAGAAATTCCGTTTTAGATTGAATTGCTAGTGGCTATTATTAAACTATTGTCTTCTTTTATTACTTTTTATTAATTCGATGGTATTTCATAAATCTTTTAAATCCAAAGCTTTGATATTTTCAAAAGAATTCATTAAATAAAAAGTTTTATCAAATAATGTTAAATAGATTTTAATATTTTAATGCAAATTATTTTAATTTAATGCAAATGTGAATAAAAGCCAATTATTAATCAATAACTGAAACTTTGAAAAAGAACTAAATTATCGCTAAATTCGTGAATAGACTGTAATTAAAGTTAAGTTATTTGACAACAAATTAAATAAATTTTCTCTAATAATAAATATAGAGATTCTCGACTATTATTATTAATTTGCATCAAAACACTCTTTTGAATGCATTTTGTGTGATAGCCAGGGTGATTACTTTGAATTCCCAACATTTAGCTTAGAGGAATATACAAACTTGATACATTTTCTTAAAATTCATTGCAATTAAATTTAATCATTTATTTGTTTAGCAAGGATTTAATAAGCTTAAATCTCCAACTAATTTAAAATAATGAACTTGCACATCTACATGTAACTTAATTTTGGAACTTATAGGCAATAATAATAAATATCAAAAGTGAATTTGTTTTACAAAGTTGTTTTTGAAATATGTTTTCAATGCATGCAATATTCTAAGGTTTAATTAATTTTGTTTTTGTAATTAATTTCTGCATTCATTTGACATTATTATTATTATTATTATTATTATTATTATGCCATAAAAATAGTGTTTTTATATCCAAAGATTGGAGATTATTATCAAAATTTGTTTCCAAAATCTATTGAAATGAGTTATAAATTTTGCGATCGATTTTTTCAGCTGTTTTTTGAGTGAAAAAATAAAATCCATGGTTTTGTTTGACGACAAACAAAATACTGAAACGAAGGAATATCTAAAGTATTTTACAATAAAACTGAGAGCAGAATAAAATCTGATGTTTTCTTCGCTTTATGTGATATTCATTTGTGATGATAGGAATTTGCGCACTATTTCGCACAGAATATAATTTGATAAATAAATTGAGTCATAACTCACTGCAAACAACTGAAAATTCTGGTAAAGAAGTGCCACAATTGAAATAAATGACATCAACTGTAAAACCAATAAAATTTTTATTCATTACCATGGATAGACAACCCTTTCCATTTTGGGAAAATATGAGGCAAAAATGGAGGGGTGTAACATGAATACTTAAGAAATATCAGATAGGGTGATGGCAACCGGAAATCAGTCATTTTCCGCTATTGTATATTATCCTTTAATAGAGCTTACTTCCTGTTTATTTAATGTTGATCAGGCTTAGAAGATCTCAAATAAGCTAAATGACGTCTTAAATCTAGTAAATTATTAAATATGACGGATAAAATGGACAAATTCCGGCAAATAATTGTCAACTTTTAGCTAAAAAACAAGTGGGAGAGGAGATATTTTCGCTATTACATTCTTTGTTTACCCCTGTTTTCATTACTGTTATCTTAGATCAATCAAAACATGTTTTCAACCATTAATTTTACATTACGTTCAATTTATATTGAAATAATCTTGATGAAACCCACTTCAAATATGTTTTTAATCCTTTTTGAAAAAGAATTGACTAGGGCTTCTCTAAAACTTGTTCGTTTATTAGGAGCTGTTTTAAATGTACTACATGGTTTTGATTCGTTTTATGCAAACAAATATGTACTTATTTAATGTAAAAATAGGATTCGATATCATTAATAATTCATAGAATAAATTTGGATTTGGATACACACACTCTATGAAGTCCTAAATAAATCAAAAACATTCGATGCACTTTCGAATTCGATTGACTAGGAACAATAAATTTATTAATAATTATTAATCGATCACCAAAATGAACCAGTCAATAGCAATAAAAATCCTCTTATTTATAAATATTGAATTGAATGTGGCCATTTTGATAAATTATTCGAAACAGGAGAAACTGAATTTCTATATCTGTTTTTACATTCAAGCGGTAATATAATAAGTAATTTATTAATTTATGGAAAGCATATGGATTTTAGAACAGTATTTTCATTAGCTAGGCAATATTTTGATGAAATTCTGTGCTTTGAATCGCTTTAAATTCTCTTTTGGATTCAGAAGAATAAAATCTATTGATTTTCAAATACAATCAACGGATGAATCAATTTGGAGAAAAACTGAATTCTGAATAAGTCTTTTCAATTTCAAAGATGAAGCGCTTCCACAAAAGTAAACTCATATTAACTTCAAGTTTAACAAAAATGACTTTTTGTGGACATTAAATGACAAAAATGTCTTTTTCTACTTTTAATCTTAAGCTCTCCTAAAGAGATACCAATTCACGTGATATGTATTGGCATCGATTCAGACATAAAAAAATCTTTCAAATCTTAGGTAAACAGAATTCAAATTTATTGTAACTAAAAAGCAACAAAACTGAAGAAATGATTGAATATTACTTCGAATTTGTATGAAATGATGGGTAAAAGTGAAGTCTAACCAATGAATCAAATATTATATTCATTCTTTCAATATATAAATGCATCAATTTTTCAATCTTTCGTCAAAACAATAAAATTCAGATGAAATGAAAATACATTATAATCAGAGATGCCCAGACTCCAAGGGTCGGATTTCTTAGACTCGATGCTAACCCCCTAGCCCCGTTTGTCACCATTTTGGGCAGTTATCTTGTTTGGTTTCCTTAAAACATATTTAAATAGACTAGAAATATGCAAAATCATAGTAAATACGCCTAAAACAATATTAAATCTAATTTAAATGCAGTATTAAATTTAATTGTGGGCGTTTTTGGCGTCCTAGTTGGAAAACCAAGATTTTTCGACTTCATGAGGCTTTGGTTAACCCCTGTCCCATCGCGTATCCCTGAATATAATATAAGAGAAAAGTTTTCCCTTCAAATTAGCCCTGAGTATTCAATTCCATTAAAAAGTTATTTTTTATTCACCATTTATAGGTGGGCAGGATAGGTCTTTTCAAGAGATTTAGTCTAACACTCAAGGCCATTTTGCTCAAGTTGAAGTGTTTTATTATTTAAATCTACAAGACATTTTAAAAGAAACGTAAGTTCATTGCTCTAGGTATAGAGGCTTTTAAGTACATTAAATTTAAGTATGCAACTGTGATCTTGCACATGAACATATAGTGAATGAGTTGTTTTAGAGTGTATTTCAAATTATTAAATCAATATTGTATTACATTTTGAGTAATGATAAGAGAAATGTTAAAAAATTCATTTCATACGGAGATTAAAACGTATTTTCATTTTTATAAAATGTCAGTTAAAGTAAACACAAGTTTCCACTGAAAAGAAGAGTCATTTAAATGAGAATTGGTTTCTAAGAACTGATTGACGGAATTTATTAAAAGTTTGCATTCTTTTCAATATAACCCGGATTTGAGTCTTAGGTCGACAACAATGCCATTTAAGTGAATGAATTGACAAACGCTCCAATGTTTTCATGAGTCGTTTCCAAACAACAATTTATTTGTTTGGATTGAATTAAACCAAATTAGGTTTTTCTCGTCAGCAAAACGCGATCTGGAATTCATTGAAGTAATTGTTTATATTTATTGTACGACTAATTCAATGGCGATGTCTGTAACTGTCGTATAACTCATGTGATAATTGTTTGGCTTTTCGTCTATTGTTATAATAAAAACTTAGAAGAAATAAAAGAAATTTTCAACATTTGCTGACTTATTGAATAGAGAAGAGACAAAAACAATATTTTCTTTTATTCCCTATAATAGCATTAGGTAGTGTAGAGGCGAACACTCACTCTAGCACAATTTAACACAATATAATGTGATACTCATTAACTAGAATATTATGACCAAAGTATTTTTTCAAGTAATTCTTGTCATAAGTTGTGCGAAAACATAATTATATGACACGTGTGTGCTATCAATTTCAAGATGAACTTCCTATAATTTTTTCAGACCCGGCACAACATAACTGAGTGATACAATCCTTGAGTACATACTGAGCCATAAGTGGAAAAAATGAATCAAATAAATTAGAATTTCAGTTCTTATTATGATTAGAGTCTCCTTTTTGTGCCACTCCTCTACACAAACATTTATTTGAATGACTTTTCTTTAAATTTGTTTTTATAAACTTATCTAATTTCTATGTTATGCCGACTATAGTTCTATTCTATAAATTAAAACAGTTATCAAATGAATTAAATTTGCTTTTTATTATATAATGCCAAATAAATGAGGTCCTTTATTATAATAAATAGATTATATTGTAATCTATTATTCTTTATTAAATTTAATCTCAAAATTCCAGAATATTCGTCATATTAGTCAGATAAAAGTGAACATTTAAATCAGGGGGTCTAGGGGGTGGTAAACCAAAAGTACCTCCCCTTCGCAAAAAACTCCTAAAATTCCAAAAAACCTCAAAATATTCAAATATTTGCCTCGCCTCGCTACGCTCGGCAAAAAACTCAAAGGGGAGACCAATGTCAAAATACCCCTACCCCCTCTTGCACATCCCTGATTTAAATAGCCATAAATAATCAATAGAATCAAGTGAGAGATGAATTCAGTAATCTAGTACAATTTTGTTCTCATATGATTTAGAGATAACTTTATTTATTAATCTGACAAATCCAATGCGAATACCCTGGGCCTGACTTTGTATCTAATTTGTTTGGACTTGAATTCCTCGCTCTGTTAAAGACATTGATTTGCCATTAACTTCAGGCAAAGTTTCGGAGCAGTAATTCTTAACTTAGAATCACTTTTCGATTGAATTAATTCCGGGTCGTCTAATGTTAGAGAAATTTAAGCTAATTTTGTTCATTTTGCTAGAACCTTTATGTCTTACTGTCAAGTAGCAATTTATACATTTTATTTGAATTTAAAATACCATTACTTTTAATTAATGACAATTCAAAGATCAGGTACAGTTTCTAATTTATATAATGCAAGAATATTTTTATTTTTCTTAAAATAAATTAATTATCTCATATTTCATATCGATTTTTACCAGGGTTTGTCTGTTTTCAAGAGAAAATGGAAATCCGATGACTTGAATAGAGTTTCATAAATAATAATGATTTATAAACAATAGAAAAGAATATATGAGTTCTATATTTCTATACAAATATTATTGTTGTAATAATGAAACCAAAATCGAGGGCTTAGTTTTCGTTTCGGGAAACCATAAAAAGGAGTTCTTTACAAATGAAAAATTGTTTTCAAAATAATGAAAGTTTTGCATATCTTGAGAAACGCATCAGTCAAATGAATGCTCTTGCAATTGTTTATCAAATGTCACAGTGAGGAAAACAACTGCACAGGTGAAGTGACATAGTTCATGGTACGAGTTGGTTGGGGAGGACTGTTTTGCATAAAAGCAATTATGGTCTGTATTTTTCGATCTGTTTTCAAATATGATTTACACTAAAAACGTGGAAAATATTAAATTATTCCATAGGTTTGCAGAGAACACGCCTTTGGATCAAACGATGAATAAATTAATTGAATTTTGAGGAGTAGACCTCAAAACCATATCTGACTCTAATTATGCCGATCTATATTAAGTCAAAAATAAATATGTTTTTGATATATGTATGGTATGTCTGATATGTTATGCTTTGGATTTAATAATGAATTTCATCACTGATTTGAAAGTAAATGAAAAATAGAGATAAAATCAATTCTTTCATAAAAAGAAGAGTAAAAGTCATATCTGAAGAGAAGAAGAAATTTTTTTGAAACGTCTGACAAAAGGAATTTTTCGTTTGTAGTGAAAATTCGGTTAATTTTTAAGAATTTTGTGAAAATAATTGGACCGCTTCTCAAGAAATACTTAGTCTTTATTCTTAAAAAAATATCTTAAAATATGATTCTGTTTGGGATTTGAAGTCCTTTTATTGAATTTTAACTCTAATGACACACAAAAGTCGGAGAAAATATAGAAAATGTTCTTAGATTATAATTTCAAATCTTTTCTTTAAATCTTAACTTTTCGTTAGATTTCGAGTAATTATTTGAAAAAACTTATAAATCTTAATAAAAAGTAAATGTTATTCATTAGTATAACTGGCATTAAAAATAGAATTATCCAGAATATCGATTAAAATTAGAAATTCATTTGAATGTATTACTTACAGTTTGAGTACTACTGTGAGGACTGACTGATCAATAGATGACTTCTTTTTCCAGAAAATTAGAAATCTTTTGCGAGATTACGATTGAAAGTCAAATAAAATGGAGTGTTGTGTCAATTATTAGCCGATATCTCAATTATAAGTTAATTACTGAGAGTATCGAAACTTTACGGTTATATCAATGATATGAAAGTGTTTTGTGGTCTTCTGTCAGAGCAAACCCAACTACTTCTGATTCAGTACTGAGTGTTATGAAAAACAGGAGTAGTTGTGAACCAATTGTGGAACAGTTTGAGTGCAAAACAGGCTATATATTGCTTTGAGAGCCGGCGTTTGGAAGATCTCATTTTCTCACTCAGGTTAGACACCACTCAATTCTGTTAAGAATATTCTTTATTATGTAACTCAAAAACAAACAAATAAGAGGAGAGAGAGAGAGAGAGAGAGAGAGAGAGAGAGAGAGAGAGAGACTTTTAGAAAAATTAGTTAAATGGTCTCAAAAAGTTTAAGGGCAAGTCTTTAAAATTCTGGATTGAAAACACATGCTTAAAGTGACATGGTCGAAATTTACTTGAAAATCAAATCAAATTTGTAGTATATAAGAGTGAACCTCAATTTAGATGCAAATTTTTGGAACCAAAATTATTCATTAAGGAAAGTGTCATCAAATTGGACTTCAAATTGCAATCATTTCGAACACAATTTGAATTAAATGCAATTGAATTCAAAGAAAATATTGACTAAAAGAGAAAACTACAAAGATTTATAAAATGAGAGTTTAGTTTAGTTCAGGGATACCCAAGCTTTTCGACTCTAGGGGGGTTTTCTCAAAACTTTTCTAGGTGAGGTCTAGGAGGTTTTAAATTTGCCGCCAAACATAGGTACAAATACAAGTTTGCTTCGCGCGGCAAAAACACAAAGGGTCCCTTTGAGCTTTTTTCCAAAATTCGAGCCGCCTCGCTACGCTCGGCGGCGAGCGTAGCGAGGTATACCGAGGGGGTATATATTCACATTACAGGTATACCGAGGGGGTATACCTGTAATGTGAAATTTTTGAAAAATTCTAGGGGGTCAACAAGCAACCTCCCCCTTGGGCATCCCTGGTTTAGTTGGAAAGAAAAATGAAGAAAAAACCACTTTTATTATGAATACAGTCGATCCTGGGCATAATCCATTGCCTGCCCCAGTGAAATCCAGGGATTATAGCAAAGTAGAGATTATATCGAGGTAATTTAGACCTTATTTTCAATGGCAAGAACTATTCAGAGACTATAACCATGGAGGGACAATAAAAGAAAAGATTATAACCAGGTTTGACTGTATGCGAAATATTAAAATTATATATTTTATATTAAAATTGAAAATATTTTGCTGACGATCGATGTTTGGGTGAAGAAAGTCAAATAAATGTCTTATATTAAGCTCAAGATGTTCATAAATCTGAATGATTGAATTGACTTTGATGATAAAATTTCTGCTATCCATCCCCACTTTCGAATTTTTTAGCAAGTTTATTTGCATTCATTTATAACATTTGGAAGAGTCAATGATTTGAGGACTGTCCTTATTTTTCTGAGGCTTAATATTTAGACTTTTTTTTATTTAATTTACTAATCGCTTCCTTGAATATTTACGGCACAAATAACTACATATTCAGTAAATATACAGTATGCAAATTTTTCACCAGAGTCGAGCCATTTATTCAATGAATATCTTGATGCTAATATAAAAATTTCACTTCTTTCCCCCGAACTTTTATCATATTTTTGATTGAGATTTATGACACTTTTGTCATACTTTCATAACACTTTTATTTAAGAACTTAACTCAAAGCTAAATATACGAAAAAAATGTAAAAAATTACCAAGAAAACATGCTAGGATTCCTTTATTGTTTGTTTAGAAAAATCAATAGAAACCATAATTCAGAATAGATCATTGAAAACAATTTGGTCGTCATTTTGTCGCATATTAACTAATGATTATGAAAAGGTATGAAATTATTGATTTATAAAACAACCAAAATCTCAACAAACAAATCACATTCAGTCTCTAAATGTTGTCTTCACTCCATTCTACACATTGTACTTAATATTCTTGTTTTGAAATCTGAATTAGTGTAGTGCAGGGATGTGTACATTATTAAAAAGGTATGCATTGTACAAAATTATTCATTTTCATATAACTTATATAGATACATGATGGATCTATGATCTAGATCTATGATGGATGTATTAGAATTTCCGGAAAGAAATGACGCATTTTTATTAAATAGTTAATTGTATTTTAAAACAAATTCTTTTAATACTAATCAATTATATAATTGCCATCATTATCGATGACCCTTTCCCATCTGGTCACCAAATCTTTAAGACCCTTCTCAAA
>JAQGCS010001309.1:0-14524 GCA_034702105.1 Fuscozetes fuscipes | reverse complement strand
CAGAAAACAACTCAAAAGTTAGTTCGGAGTCACAATAGAAGAGAGTCTGAGTCACTGCCAGCACACCATCACTGAATCGATGCCAAAGAATAGAAGAAACGCTTCCATCAAATCCAAAGTCAAACCTAAAATTGAAAATTGATTTAAAATTTTTAAAAATTTTCTGACAATAGTTTTTGAATTTTTAAATACTTTGGTTATATTTTTTACTCAAATGTTTTCGAGGCCTATAAGCGCGGATCACTTGATTATTAACTGACCAGTGTTACAACAATTAAATGAAAATTTTAATTTTTAGCTTATTTTCCACTTTCTTTAATTATTAGTATTATTAGATACACATTATGTATATTACCTTGATTTGTTATCCTCCAAGATTTTATATAATTTTTGAAAAACTATTCAATATTATGAACACAACTCACTATTATTTGATTAACCATTTAATTATACGAAATATAAAAAACCAATCATTTTCACTGCGATTATGAAACGAACAAAGAATTTTCTAATCTCCAAAGTTTGTCAAAAATTCAATTAAATTCAGTTTAAAGTAAATAAAATAAAGTAAATTTCTTTTTAGAATAATATTTGAATATAAACATGTTCATGTATAAACATCTCTATCATTAGCTAACTGATATGAATCCAATGAATTTTTGAAGACCTTTGCTAACAGTCTAACCCTTATCTGGTCATAAAAACTACAATAGCTAGCATGTACATCTGTAGTTTCAGTGGAATCTTGTTCATATTTGCAATTTTTTCGGAAAAAAATTCTACCCGGGGTATTTTTTGGACAAAGAAAGCAACCTATCAGGATTGAATGCATCTACGCTTTCCTAACTTAAATTAGAATAACAAAGGATAGTGACTGACAAAACACTATCCTCTAAACAAGCAGGCTAGTGGTTCGGGGCTGATCGGAAACATTATTTTTTGTAAACATTTATATTGATTTTGAAAATATTTTTCTGATCGAAAATAATAATTATCAATTAACTTTTTTAAATTGATGACCACATTAAAAATATTGAAAGGATTCGTTTTAAAACATTTATTTAAGTTTAAATTAGCATGCTTCTTGAAAATTAAATGGAAAAATAGTATCTCCAATCCGGCTCTGGTATTAGAAATTTGCTAAATTACATTATCATTTTAATAGACTTGCAAAATAACACAGAATACAGGTTTTTGTCGAAATTCTAATATATAAACTGATAAATATTTTGCATGTTTAAATATTAAATTTTGTAAAATTAATCACAGAGTTTGTCACTCTATAAATATGAATCACAGCTCACACAATACTACAGTACATTCATGCAATTAGTTTTATTCGAAATAAATCTATCAATTATAAACCATCATTAAAAATTGAATAATGTTTTCTAAACATGCAATCGACAAGAATTTTTCTAATGTCCAAACAAAAGTTAAGACAGAGTTCAACTGAATTTCGCTATCATTGGAACAATGGATTTCACATCAGAAGAATACTTCAAATTGAATGAAAAGATTAGAAATAAGTTGGAATCGACTGAAAACATTTTGATAGTTATGAGTGAAAAATTATATTCAATTGGTTTGGTTTTAATTAAAGGTGATTCTTCCAAAAGGAAATTTAAAAACAACCCTGTTATCATTTCGTTAATTATTACAATAATTCTAATCAGAGAAGTATTGTCGCTTTTACTAAACGATCGCAACATTTCTATAATGTTAGGCGACTTTGCATTCAATTGGAGACTAAAACCGATGTGGAATTTGACTCTAATCTCAGCATTTTCTATGGCTTTAATCAACCAAGTCATCCATTTTTGGTCTTATTCCAAGAAATTTTACCCAGTTAATCTTGAGAACATTTCAACTGATTCATCTTTGGAGATCAAGCAAAAAATTATGATTAAATATTTGGATTTTTCGAACCAAATATTAATACCTCTCATATTAAGTTTTTTATCAGCAACTGTTTATTATCTGAAGTGCACAACATTTCAAATTCTATTTTTTGGTGTTCCTTGGACAATAATCACTGTTTTATCGGCTAAATATGCATGTGAAATTATTTTAAATCAAATATTTCACTTCTATCTTGTATCATTGAAAATCAAGCTTCAGTTGCAATTAGAGAACAATCGATTGAATTATATAAGAATTAAAGCTTCAAAAGTAATGTTTGCTCTAAACTTAAGGAAAGATTTCTATCAATTAAATCGAATTCATTTAGTGATTAATGAAAGCAACAAATTTTGGTCAAAATATCTCTTTTCGATGTGTTTTGGTTTGGGGTTTATGTTTTCGATAATCACCGCTCAACTATTAGGAGACATTGATATCTATACAATGATAATATTTGTTTACATGCTCATTTCAGCTATTCTTTTCACAACTTTATTACTCTATTCTGCGATCAGAGTTCATAATGAAGCGAACAATTCATTAAAAATTGTTAACAAATTACTTATAAATAGAAAACCCATTGCAATCATACACCGACTGAAGGTTTGCATTCATTTTATTTTAATAATAAAATTGATTTTTCTATTATTACAGTTACAAACATTTGCGGAAAAATTAGGAACAAAGAGAATCGGATTCTATTGCGGATCCCTTTTCCTAATTAACGAAATGAAATCATATGAAGTATTCATTCAGTCATTGAATTCAATGAATTAAAATTGTTTTTTAGTTTACAAGTCTTGTGATGGCGTTTACGATGAAAGCAGTTAACATCGCTATAAATACGGAGTGATTTATATATTGTCAAAAATTTAAAACTTTAAATAATCTTCTAACTTTATATATTTAAACGAAATCTACCTTGCCCTATGAAATCTCTATTTTACATTTTTAAATTTACATTTTACTCAATTCTGCGATTAAAGTTCAAAATGTAATCCAAAGCATTAGTAATGCATTTGTTTTGAATTCACTCTTCATTACAGATACAAACATTTAGGGAAAAGTTTAGAACAAAAGAATTGGGATTCTATTCATTTATTATTTTGATTTTGAAACCAACAAAGAATTTTCTGATCTAAAATTTGAGAAAAATTCAATTAAATTTAGTTTTAGAGTAAATAAAATAAAGTAAATTTCATTTTAGAATAATATTTGAATAGAAACATGTACTTGTATAAATATTAATTCTATCATTTGCTAACTGATAAGAATTCTATGAATTTTAAAAGTCGATTTTCCAAGAGCTTGCATCTGTTTAATGTTAGGCTGTTACTAGAACCATTCATAGCCTCATTACACCCTTACGTTCTCTACGCATTTATATCATATAGAATAATAGCAAAAGTAAGTAGGTCCGCAACCAGTCTATGTTTAAGGTGTCCGTTTGCGGGTTTTCCGGATTTTTTTTGTAAGATTTCAAGATTCCTTATGAACTTGCTGGATATATCAATATTGGCCGCAACAAATTTAACCGCTAAATCGTAAGAAAGTCAATAATGCAGTTCGAAGTCAAAATTTGTTATGAAAAATAAAAAAATTGTGACCAAATAGTTACAAGATCAAACAAAGTCAATTTAAAAGTTCTCAAAAGTCAACTAACTATTCGTGTGAAGTTTATTTCTTTCTTATTTTACCTAATTAATATCTGATATAATGTTCTTTAACACTTGTAAGGATATCATGGTCAGACATATCCGGCGTCACGAAATATCCTCACATGAGTGAGTCACTCCTCCAGAGCCGTACTTCAACTCTTAGATCGACACAATGAAAGTGGGCGTATTAAATATAATCGGCTGTTCGGTTGAATTTAACACGAACACAATTCAGGTTTGATAGGCAGTGAAATATTTTGCGATTGGAGTTCATAATATTCAATACAACATTCAATCAATACTCTGACATTTTTTACCATATTTTGCAAAAAGTAAAAAGTGGAACTTGAAAACTAGCATGTAGTTTGTGTTTAACCTAAAGAAATTCTTGAAAAAATTCAATTTCAATCAAAAAGCTTGAAAGAAGTTTAGCATTTACACATGCAACTACGAGAATGAGCATGGCAGTCATTACAGTTAAAATAGATTGAAAATCTCTGAATAAAATAATGAAAATCGATTGAAAAACAAAAAATTTTAACATTCATTCATTTTCAGGGCTTATTTGATTCAAATAGGCCGTTTAACAAAAGTTGATTTTATAAAAACATAAACTTCCACTAGCTTTCATAATCATTTTTAAAATCAGGTCCACCTAATAGGATTTTAGCTAGGACTATGATCTTAGCAAACCATCATTTCTCTCATTGATCTTGCAAAATTATATTTTTGGTTACCATGCTAGAAAATAAACTGTAAACATCGTAAACGAAAAAATCAAATGGAATATTCATCTATTAAACAATTCTCGAAAAAACTAGATTTTCATTCTTTCAGTTAAAGTAAAAATTGAACTTTTAATGGGGTTTACGTTGAAAGCAATATCATTAAGGAATTGGATTAATCAAAATCAATTTCATTAATCGATTAATATATCCGGAAATAAAAACGAATCATTAATAAATTGAATAATGTTTTCTAAACATGCAATCTACAAGAATTTTTCTAATGTCCAAACAAAAGTTAAGACAGAGTTCAACTGAATTTTGCTATCATTGGAACAATGGATTTCACATCAGAAGAATACTTCAAATTGAATGAAAAGATTAGAAATAAGTTGGAATCAACTGAAAACATTTTAATAGTTATATGTGAAAAGTTATATTCAATTGGTTTGGTTCTAATTAAAAAGGATTCGCCCAAAAGAAAATTTCAATACAATCCTATAATCGTTTCGTTAATTAATGCAATAATTCTAATCCAAGAAATATTATCGCTTTCACTAAACGATCGCAACATTTCTATAATGTTAGGCGACTTTGCATTCAATTGGAGACTAAAATCGATGTGGAATTTGACTACAATCACAGGAGTATGTTTAGCCATAAGTTGCCAGATCCTCCATTTCTGGTCTTATTCCAGAAAATTTTACCCAGTTAACATTGAGAACATCTCAACTAATCCAACTTTGGGGACTGGACAAAAAATTATGATTAAATATTTGGATTTTACAGGCAACGTATTAATACCCTTCACAATCATTATTTTGTCGGCTACTGTTTATTATCTGAAGTGCACAACATTTCAAATTCTATTTTTTGGTGTTCCTTGGACAATAATCACTGTTTTATCGGCTAAATATGCATGTGAAATTATTTTAAATCAAATATTTCACTTCTATCTTGTATCATTGAAAATCAAGCTTCAGTTGCAATTAGAGAACAATCGATTGAATTATATAAGAATTAAAGCTTCAAAAGTAATGTTTGCTCTAAACTTAAGGAAAGTTTTCTATCAATTAAATCGAATTCATTTAGTGATTAATGAAAGCAACAAATTTTGGTCAAAATATATCCTTTCGATGTGTTTTGGTTCCGGATTACTCTGTTCGATAATCACCGCTCAACTATTAGGCGATATTGATACTTATTCAAAGATAATATTCGTTTACTTGCTCATTTCAACCATTCTTTTCATAAATTTTTTACTCTATTCTGCGATCAGAGTTCATAATGAAGCGAACAATTCATTAAAAATTGTTAACAAATTACTTTCAAATAGAAAACCCATTGCAGTCATACACCGATTGAAGGTTTGCATTCATTTTATTTTAATAGTAAAATTGATTTTTCTATTATTACAGTTACAAACATTTGCGGAGAAATTAGGAACAAAGAGAATCGGATTCTATTGCGGATCCCTTTTCCTAATTAACGAAATGAAATCATATGAAGTAATTATTCAGATTTTAAATTCAATAAATTAAAAGTTATTTGTTTTTTAGTTTACAAGTCTTGTGATGGCGTTTACAATGAAAGCGGTTAAGACCGCTATAAATACCGAGTAATAAGTTTATAAACTTTATAACTTATAATCGACAAAATTTAGAACTTTCAATAATATTCTTCTGCTAACTTTAAAAATGTCACCAGGTTGTATTTCAATAAATCCATTAATCTTACAAAATTTATAATTCAAAAATCATTGCGTGATTTAATACATTAATATGTGCTAGCTTAATTAACATTACATTCATTAAACCTATTAATTAATAATTTTCAAACTTGAAAACAACAATATTATTAGTGAATATTTATTTTCGTTGATTTTTATATCTCAATTATATTTATATTAGTGAACAAGCATGATAAAATTTAACTAGTAAGCTGCAATTCTCAAAAAAGTAATAAAATGTTTGAATATTGAGTTATCGTACTTAAGTTTTAAATGCGACAGCTCAAACAAAGTCTTCTCTCTGTTGTCATAGCAATCGACTCATTGTTTGTAAACAAAATATTTTTTATAATTTTAGTAAACTTTTGGTTTTAATAATTATTTGATAACAAACTACAAATCGATGTCATCGTAATTATGGGAACCACTTCTCAAAAATCGGTTCGCATTGAAATCAATGAAGTATTCAGTGAATTGACTGAAGAAAACAAAAGACTTTTAAATGAATTAATGTTTGCCAACAAATGTCTGAATGTTTTGATTAAATTCAAACAATTTGTTGATTTTATTTCAAATAAATTGAAGACTAATTTAGATTCAAATGAAAGCAAAAGATTTAAAGATTTGTGTAAAGAAGTCGAAGAAGTCTTAAATACAAGTAATGACATCAAAGATCATCGAAGAGATAAAGAGAGTGTCGAACATAAGTCCAATATTTTCCAACATTTGAGTCAAACAAATGAGACCTCAAATACCTCTAATTATGGCAAAAGTAAAGCTGAAGACAATGACTCCGATGAAGATCACAATGGCTTCCAAACAAATGCCAGTCTACGGACTTGTGTCGAATCCAAACAATCCAAAAGATCCAAATTTACCGAATGCTCACGATATGGGCCGACCTATACTACAAATACCGAACTCCAGCACCACATAAAACATATGCTTACAAATAGTGGACAGAAATTCAAATGCAGTTCCGATGATTGCCAACAAATTTTTGATACTAAACTAAAATTTACTCAACATATAAAAAAGTGTCACAACGAGCATAAGATATGCTGCGAATGGCCCGGATGTGAGTTTAAGGGCAGATCAAATGCAGACCTTAAAAATCACCGAAAGGTTCACAACACGACCACAAATGATAATAAACGCAATTCGTGTAACTTTGAGGGCTGTGGCCGTAGTTTCTTCAATAAAGTCGATTTGTTGGGTCATATCAATCGCCACAAAGGAGTCAAACCTTTTGTCTGTGAGGACCAGTCGTGCGATAAAAGGTTCCACTCTAAGCATAATATGAGAAAACATTTAAAAATTGCTCATTTGATTAAAGAAACCCTATTTAAGTGCTCTCACAATATGTGTGACAAACAATTTAAAACCAAAGGAATGTTATCCACACATATGATGACTCACATCGAAAACAAACTCTTCCGTTGCACTCAACCCAACTGTCATTACGAGACTAATTATGTTCATAGTTTTAAATATCACTGCGAGCACACACACAGTACGGAACGTCCCTTCAAATGTACTTTCGAGGGCTGTCTATCGACATCTAAAACTGAGGCCGGACTCAAAGTCCACATAAGACAAGTTCATAGCAATGAACGGCCATTTGTCTGCGACCAGTGCGGAAAGACATTTAAATTCTCACCTCAAGTGACACTACATAAACAGGTTCACCATTCTAATACTCGTATATGCTGTGATTGGCCTGGATGTGATTACTCGAGCAAATGTCAATCGGGTGTTAAGAGTCATAAAGTGATTCACTTAAACGAAAGACAATTTGTTTGTGATTGGCCTCAATGTGGCAAAAGGTTCAATACTAAACCAAATCTCAAGGAACATCTCAGAGTTCATAAATGCGATAAGAAGTATGCTTGTGGTTGGCCTGGGTGCAACTATCGGTGTGTCTTCGGCGGGAATCTCAGAAAACATATGAGAGTTCATAAAAAATAAATTCAAAATTTTTTAAAAACACTCATTAATTCTGATTAATGTTTTAATGATTGCACTGTTTTATAAATATGAACAATGTCTCTACCAAGCAAGGTAACTTCTAATTATGAACATAAAATAAACAGTAAGAGTTACGTTAGTTTTGAATGCGATTCAAGTCCTCTCTATTGTCATAGCAATCGACTCAATGTTTGCAAACAAATTATTTTTCATAATTTTGGTGAAGATTTTGATTTAATTTCATTTATTAACGAATTATGAAAACAAATAATATTCAAAACTTTCCAAAAGCTTTATTACTAATCCCAGTATTGATGTCAACGAAACTGAATTTGAATTCATTGCAAATAATTCAATGAATGAATCCAATGATGAAAATGATGGCATTGAGTCCTATAAAAGCAAACCTCAAATTTTGAACAAATACACTTGTTCCTCTCAGGACTGTGATAAACGCTTTCCAAGCAAGGTTAAATTTGAGACCCATTCACAAAGGACTCAAACCATATATTTGCGAATACGAGTCGTGTAATAAAGGCTTTCCCTCTAAATATCTGATGAATTGTCACAAAAAAGTCAATCATTTGATTACAGAAAAGACATTTAAATGTGAAATCAATTCTTTTAGTAAACTGTTTAGAACTCAAAATTTATTAAACATGCATAAACTGACACATACCGCGGTTAAGCCCTATAAATGTCATCTCAAAGAATGTGAATTCAGGACTCATCACCCGATTAGTCTGAAAATTCACATTAAACAAAAGCATAGCCAGAATAGACCCTTTCACTGCTCATTTGATGGCTGTTTATGGGCGTTCAAAACAAATGCGGGTCTCAAGCAACACATGAAACAAGCTCACACAACAAAACGACCCTTTGTTTGCGATGAAGAGGGCTGTGCGAAGGCATTCAAAACTTTAAGAGATTTGAAAAGTCATCAGTCGATTATTCATTTGGAGAGAGAGAGAGAGAGAGAGAGAGAGTCCCTGTTTTGTGATTGGGAAGGGTGTCCCTTTTCAACTAAGAGTCTATCAAGTCTTAGGTCACATAAGACGAGTCACCAAAATTTAAGACTCTTTGGGTGCGATTGGCCAGAATGTCACAAACGGTTCAACACCAAGGCACTCCTCAAACAACACCTCACAAATGTGAGAAAAATTACGCGTGCAGTTGGCCCGGGTGTCAGTACCGCTGTGTTTTCGGCGGTAATCTCAGCCAACATATGAAAGTTCATTGAAAATGACTTCAATTGCATTTGAATCACTCATTTAAGACTTATTAAATATTTTGTTTTAAGAAAAACTCATTCAAATCATAAAAGAAATGTCATTTCAAATGACACCAAAGTAATTAAAAGTCAATCGTTTTTATAATTCATTTTATTTATTCATTTTTAAAATTTAAGATTAAAATAAATATAGTTTTGATTAATATTAGTATTATATTAATATATAATTAAAAGCCAATCATTTTTTGTGATTTGAAATTTGGTTTATTCCAAGTCATGCATATCTCAAACCATGTCCTGAGTGTCAGAATTTTGTGGACCAGTTGTCGGCTCAGCATTGAATTTGTTTGTAAATTCTGTGACCAAATCCGTATCGATCTGTTGTCGACATCGAGTGCAGAATATTTCCGACTGATCCCCTTTCTTACGGACATCAAAAAGCTCTTTAAGACACAATCGATGGTAAAGATGTCCGCATTCGAGAACTTCTGTTTCAGTCAATGGTGGGATCTGACGCCAGCATAGAGTGCACTGAACTTTATTCCACTGTTTGAAGTTTCGGCGCTTTCTTTTGTCACACTTCTTCTTGAATTTTGTGTCCGAATCGCTCGAAGAGTCACTACTGGAAGAGTTCGAAGTTTTCCACATAAAGGGTGATCTTCTGTGATGTCGTCCAAACATATGATGGAATCCACCCCTCATCGAAAAATTCATTCGGGGATCCATACGGGAGTCAAAGAAAGATTGACCTGCATCGGAAGGATTTGAAAGATCTGATTGGCCTTGAGAATCACTCGGTTGACCAGCAGATTCCAAGTGATTGCCGAAAGGTCCAAGCAATCGACGAATTGGACCCATTCCATAGTAGGAGAAGTCTGGTCCCATTCCGTGATGTCTGTGATGATGGTCTCCGTGTCCGCGCTTTTTACCCATTGCTGTAAATTAGGCTTTAATTGAAAAATATTCTCAAAACACAACAGTAATGACAGACCTTATCGTTAGTAAAGTCAACAAAAGTTTAAATAACTTTTCACTGAAGTTCTGTACGAATCGATTCTATTGACTGATTCTGACGTAAACTCTATGAATGAGCACAACCTTCAAAAAGGTGTTTATATACAGTCATGTAATCAGCGATACATTTAATTTCGCAGAGATTTGACTGCAGTTTGTGTTACACTGCACTGCATTTACTGCACTTTTATATAAAAAACGATAAAATCGCAGAATTTATTGATTAAAAGCATTACATTTACCCTAACTTTTAAATGTATACACATTTGATATTAACATTTGTTTATTCACTGTTTTCATTGTATTATTTTCAGTATAAATGAAATGACCACATATTTTGATTCCTTTAATCACTATCAACAACATATCTTAGGACAGACGAATCAAAATTATCTAGGTGGACTTAAAACAATGAATGTAATTAATCGACTTTATTAGCTTCTTAAATAAACTTGAGAATTTTCATCCAAACTTAGTATTATTCGTGTTTGTAAACAAACAAATCTTCAAAATTTGATAAACTTGTAAACTTTTAATGAACTTGAATACATTGTAATTTACAATTAAGTTTATCCTTGTTATTATATTTTGGAAATCAGTATTCATCCAGCTCAATTTTAGTAATAGTACATAAATAGTTAATGTACTGTGAGATGAACATGGGTACTGGATATAGATGAGGTATACTCGATAGTTAACAAGTGTAATATTTAATGAGTAAATTTTTATAATTTTTAAAAATTAACAAGAGTCAATATTTTGGTTTCAGTTTTAATTATAAAAATCAAATTTTTTGAACTTCAGGGTTCCATATTCGAAGAAAATGTGATATAATCTAGGTTCTTTGGGAATGGAGTATTTTCAACTTCCATATTAAAAATTCTATTGATGAATTGGAAAAATATAGTTATTGATATAAAATATACATAATATTATCCTCAATATATCCTCAATAAATAAATTAACTATATAACTTTAACTAATTCGATATTTGGATATGTGCCTATTTAGAAACGTCTCTAGATATTTTTATAAACATTCATTAATCAGTTGTGAATATTTACATAATAAGTCTGGGATAATAATTTCTAGGAACCTTGCTATAGTCTCTCTCTCTCTCTCTCTCTCTCTCTCTCTCTCTCTCTCTCTCTCTCTCTCTCTCTCTATCGTTATAACCCCTTATTACCCCGGAATAGCCTGGTGGAAGACCGAAAATTTCTAGAGAGTATACCTGAAATGTTAAATTTTGGCAAAATCTAGAGGGGGTCAAAATTCATCGGATTTGATTGACAATTTTTCAACTCTAAGGGGGTCAGAGGTTAACCCTTAACCATCCCTGGATATAACCAGATTCGACTGTATAATACAGTCGAATTTGCAACAGTTGCAAATTGCAATACAGTCTGTATTGCAATTTGCAACAACCCTTTGACAGTAGTGTCGTTTTTGAATACATTCAAGTCTTTTCTCTGTTGTCATAGCAATCATTGTTTGCAAACAAATTATTTTTCATAATCTTAGTGAAGATTTTAATTTGAGTTTATTTTCATTTAAATTATGGAAACAAATAATATTCAAAATATTCCTTACATTCGAGTCAATGATATCTTCAGTGAACTCTCAGAAGAAAACAAAAGACTTTTAAATGAATTAATGTTTGCCAACAAATGTCTGAATGTTTTGATTAGATTTAAGGCTTTTATTGGTTTGGTTTCCAATAAATTGAAGACTAATTTGGATTTAAATGATTTGAAAAAGTTTGAAGAAATGCTTAAAGAAGTCGAAGAAATTTTAAACTCTAATAACAAAATGAAAGTTTGTCCGCCGAATGAAGATATTGTCGAACAAAAGCCGATCACAAATGACTTCCAAGAGTTTAACGAAAGCAATGAAACAAATGATAACTTTATTACTAATCCCAGTATTGATGTCAACGAAACTGAATTTGAATTCATTGCAAATAATTCAATGAATGAAAACAGAAAAAGACTTTCGATTAAATCAAATCTTAATCGGAATTACAATAAATGCCATAAAACTAAGTCTCGACTTAAGAATTCAAGAAGTGGTAAACACTTCTGTAATTTTGAGGGTTGTGGCCGACGGTTCCCAAAGAAAGACGACTGGGAATCACATGTTAATCGTCACAAAGGAATCAAACCATATGTTTGTGACTACGAGTCGTGTAATAAACACTTTTTCTCTGAAGGCCTGAAGAATAGTCACATAAAGATCTGTCATTTGATTACAGAAAAGACATTTAAATGTGATTTCAATTCTTGCGGTAAACTCTTTAAGACTAAAAACTTTTTATCCGCGCATAAGTTAATACATACCGAAGGAAAGCCTTTCAGATGCCATCTCCCAGAATGCCAATTCAGAACTCACCACCCAAGAAGTCTTTCGGCTCACCTCAAGTTAAAACACAGTAATGAACGGCCCTTTCGCTGCTCTTTTGAAGGCTGTGGAGTGGCCTATAAAACAAATGCTATCCTTCAGAACCACTTATCGAGTATTCACTCAAATGGAAAACAATTTAAATGTGATTTCGAGAACTGCGGCAAAATATATAATGCCAAATACAAATTGGCCAGGCATCAATATAGAAGTCACACAAACATCAAACTTGACTGTGAGTGGCCCGGATGTGAGTTCACTACAAAAACAAAAATGTTACTCCAAAATCACCAAAAAAACATCCACCTAGGACTTGCAAAGCCACCGCCAAAAAAGATACATTTATGTAATACCGAGGGATGCAGTCGTCGGTTCGTAAGGAAAGTAGAACTCGAATATCATGTGAACAGTGCTCACAAAGGAATCAAACCATTTGTTTGCGAATACGAGTCATGCGATCGACGATTTCCTTCCGAATATCTGTTGAAAAGACACCAAAATAACTGCCATTTGTTTACAGAAAAGACATTTGAGTGTGAATTCACTTCTTGTGGTAAACTATTTAGGACTAAAAATTTACTGAACGCCCATATGGTTACACACAATAGGGATAAACCCTTCAAATGTGATGTTCCCGAATGCAAATTCAAAACACATAACCCAAGATGTCTGACCTCACACATTAAGCTTACGCACAGCAATAAGCGGCCCTTTAAGTGTACGTTCGAAGGCTGTGAGACCACATTCAAATCAAAAAATGCCAAAGATTACCATGTTAGAGCTGTTCACACACTCGAACGTTCATTCGTTTGTGATTACGAGGGCTGTGGAAAGACATTTAAAAATTCTATAATTTTGAAAAGTCATCAAACGCTGCTTCATATGGAAAGAGAAACCCTGTTCTGCGATTGGCCAGGGTGTCAGTTTTCAACTAAATCTAAACCTAGTTTTAAGACTCATAAAGTGTTTCACCAAAATCTAAGACTCTTTGGGTGCGATTGGCCAGAATGTCACAAACGGTTCAACACTAAGGCTCTCCTCAAACAACACCTCAAAGTTCACAAATGCGAGAAAAATTACGCGTGCAGTTGGCCCGGGTGTCAGTATAGGTGTGTCTTCGGTGGAAATCTCAACAAACATATGAGAGTTCATAAGAAGTGATTTGACATAAATTGTATCTCATTTTGTAGATTAAAAATTTTCATTTCAAATACTAAGTCATCAAAAGTCACATTCGATAAAAACATTTGATTAAACTTAAGAGTCATTCGAGACTTTATCTGTTGTCATAACAACTCATTTATTAAGTCATAAAAGAAATGTCACTTCAAATGAATTGACAGAAAAATTAAATATTAATTAAAAGACAAACGTTTTTATAATTCATTTTATTTATTCATTTTTCAAATTCAAGATTAAAATAAAGATTTAAATATAATTCTAATTAAAATAATTTGTTGGTTCGTTAAATTCGGGTTCATTTGACTTTCAAGTTCTGCATATCTCGAGCCATGTCCTGAGTGTTAGGACTTTGTGAAGCAGGTGTCGGCTCCGCATTGAATCTGTTCTGCAATTCTGTGACCAAATCCGTATCGATCTGTTGTCGACATTGAGTGCAGAATATTTCCGACGCCTCTCCAATCTGAGAGATAGCGAACAACTCTTTAAGACACAATCGATGGTAAAGATGTCCGCATTCGAGAACTTCTGTTTCAGCCAACGGTCGGATCTGACGCCAACATAGAGTGCACTGAACTTTATTCCAATTCGGGTCAGACATCATTTGACGCATTTTGTGCCAATGTTTGAAGTGTCGGCGCTTTCTTTTGTCGCACTTCTTCTTGCATTTAGTATCAGAATCGCTCGAAGAGTCACTGCTGGAAGAGCTCGAAGAAGACGA
>JAQGCS010001308.1:0-14527 GCA_034702105.1 Fuscozetes fuscipes | reverse complement strand
CCCTCGAAATTTTGGAGACCCAGAAAAAAGCTCAAAGGGGGGACCCTTTGAGTTTTTTCTCCGGCGAGTCAGAAAAATACCCCCCTATACCCCCCTGATTTTCTGGTCCGAGGGACCCCCCTGAGGTCGGGTACCTTGGGCACCCCTGACAATGTGATACAATTTTGTATTATAATATCTAGGTGATTGGAAACAAACAAGATTTAATCTTTATCTTTTTACTTAAAGTGAAGTAACCTTGGATGGAAGAGAAAATGAGATTTAGATGAATCGAGACAATTTGACTTGATAAATCTGATGCAAACCTTTTGTAGCAGACTTTCCCCTTTTTTTTAATGATATCGATTCATGATCACTTAGGTACATAATGTATTAATAACCAATGAATTTTTGTCCAAGTTTATGGATTAGCAGAAAATATCGAAATAAAAGAACAGATGCCTAGGACAAAAGCAGAATATAAGTCTTGATAGAGCAGGATTGTATACATAATTGAAAGCATTGAAAACATACCCTGAAAGCAATTATTGGTGTCATCACAAATAAATTACCGCATGAAAAGCCAATCTGGTAATATTTTGAGCTTACACGTTCCATACAACTATTTAGCTGCAAAAATTTGATTAAATTTGAAAATTTAAACTTAATTGATTGAACCTTAATATTCATAACAACTCTTGAAATGTGGTGGGTGTTTTTCAATTTCAAAATATATGCATAGGATTTATTAGTTTCCTTGTTGACTGAGGCCGCCATTAAATTCAAAGCAATATTTGAAAGAATTGATGTTATTACAGACGAGAGATTAACTAGAAATAAAATCTCATTGTTCATATTTGTGAATAGTATCTGGTGAGAGAAGAGAAGTGTAATGGGATTGGAGGTGAAAATAAATGCAAGGTAAATGTTCTTCCAGAACTTATTGATTTTGATTATGTCATTACAAACTGAAGTGTGGTTACAAACAACTCTTTGGATGTCTTCATAACTCGTAAATAGCCTTAAGCTTTCTATTTGAGTTAATTTATTTAACTCTCTTGCTTTGATCTTGCATAATTGAATTGTTATGTAGAAATAGAAGATAGAATTCATGTAAGAATCCAGGATCATTTGACCCACTTTTGGATGAATAATAACCCCAATTAATCCAAAGATGAAATTTGTGTTCCAAAAGAATTTGATGGCAATCAATAAATATAATAAAAACACTATAGTCACCATGTATCTTTTGAAAACGATTAATAATTTGAATAATATTTTAATTTTCTTAATATATTTTAATCTATCAGTCGTTTGCCTTTCACCTAATTCTTCATATTTTCTCAGTACTTCAAAAATTCTGAGCCAATAATAATCGGATTTTTTGCCAAAATTTGAAAAATAAAAGGAAAACAAAGACATTACTGTCGACAATAGGGTCACACTATAGAAAAACTGAGGAATTTCATTAGATAGATAAATTGTCAAGTCACAATAGTAAATAGGTATTTGTCCTTTTTTAATGAAGGTTGCGAAGCAAATTGAATAATATAAAATGTATAATGTTGGCTTGATCACATTTATATATTTTCGATATACATCGAAAGACCTCGGTGGCAAGTAGGTGACGTGTGAATTGTGGTTTATCAAATGAGCATCGCATATTAATCCACATTTATATAACTCTAATAACATTTCTGAAATTTTTGTATTCAACATATTTCTGCATAGATTATAGAATATCTTATATGAGATGAATAAACGAATTACTTTATTAATAAAATTTTGAATACATTTGAAGTTTGAATACGTGTGTGTAAGCAAATTCCCAGGGTATTCTAAAAAACTAATTAAAAATGTTTTACATGAATAAACATTGAAAAAACTTTTAAAATAAATTCTCAAAATCGATTTCAATGTAATGTATTGTATATATGGCGTTCTTATTCTTCATTCTAATCCAGCTCATGAGCTTTTGTTCAAGGTTATAAAGAAGCAGAACACAATAGAAGCCTGGGATTATAGATTAATATGGAAAATAATAGAAACTAGATTGAAGTTTATGCAATACAGTCGAACTTGCCAAGGTGCGTAGGAAAATTTTCACCTAAAATCACTAAACAACAGGCATTAATGATTAACTCCCATACAAATCAAATTAAGAAGTTTAATTATGGGCTTAAGAAATAATTTTACTTGTTTACTAGTTATGCTAATAATTACTATTTAATCTACTTGAGTTTTGACATTTTACTAAAGTTAAAATGTATTAAAAGTTATACACAACAGCACAGAGACTTACAAATGAGAAGTTAGATTGTAGTTAACAAAATCTACTGTCCAAGTTAACATTGAACTGATCATCACAAAAGAATTTCCACATCAAGATCCACCTTATTGTTGGAAACTGCTCTTTCCAAAAAATTCAACATTGAACCTCAAGTGTGTCTCCAAATTATGATAGATAATTGTAAATTTAGCCATGAAACATATTTGACTCTCTTTTGCCAAACATTCATCAAATTGATGCCAATATTCGACACAATTACTGAAGTGTCCGTTAGAATAAAGTAATTGAGACTCATATCAGTGAAAAACATGTAACAAAAATGTAATTGAATTGATTTGAACATAAATTTCATATAAATACCCGGTTATGCAAAAAGAAACCGGACTATAACGTAGAGAGTGAAGGCGCTTTGTGGTAACTTTATAACTGTATATAAAGTTGACTGTGATTTTATATTTTTACTTTTTTCCTTGTTAATAAAATTATCAATAATCTCATCCCTTAAAAATTATGTTTATAAGTAATTTGTTGTCAATTTAAGCCGCTTTACTGAGTCATACTTAAGTACATACATATTGAGTGGAATTTTAACCCACATTTATGGTAATTAATCGTGGAAGAAAGTTTCGGGAGTTACGAGTCATCATTCGAATACTAACACTATGTTTTATTCAGGGATGCCCAAGCTTTTCGGCTCTAGGGGGGGGTGGTATAGGGGGATAGTTTTTGAAAATTTTTCTAGGGGGTGGCTAGGGGGTAGTTTTTTGAATTTGCCACCAAAAAAACCGAAAAAATTTGCCACCTCGCTACGCTTGGCGAAAAAACTCGATGAGGGACCAAAGTAAAAAATTTTCCCGCCTCGCTCCACTCGGCGGCGAGGAGGGGGGTATACCTGTAATGCTAAATTTTTCAAAATTCTAGGGGGGTGGTAAAGCCAAAATTTTCGACTCTTGGGGGGAGGCAAGACCCATACCCCTCCCCTTGGGCATTCCTGGTTTTATCACTTTATCCGTCACTAACAAAACGTGAACAAACGTCACGTCTTATTTTTAATGTCTAACATTTATTTGAGCCTAGATCATTTAATATTTATACATGTAATTTAGCATGTCTATTAGACTAATGATGAAAAATTGATTTTATACTCAATCTTATAGTAGTCTTGCCCTTACAGTGGGAGACTGGCTTCTTTTAACAAAACCTAGTTGTTAGCCAGAAATTATTGATCTGGATTATTTCGTTGCACAGAGTTTTGATTCCAAATAAGTCTTCGAATGTTTGGATAAATTCTATTCGTCTCTGAAGACAATTCATCAAATAAATGAGGGGGTGCTCAAGGGGGAAGACTTACCCCTTTTCTAGAGTCGAAAAATTGTCAATCAATTATATGAGTTTTAACCAACTTAAAATTTTACCAAAGTTTAACATTGCAGATATACCCCCTAGAAATTTTCGGTTGTTTACAGAGCTAGACCCTTCCTCTTAAGCCGTCGACTTTGGGCAGCCCTGAAATAAATAGTTCAATAATTTCATATTAAACTTGAAATAACTTGTTACAATGGCAGAATAATGTACATATTAGTATGAGGATCGCTTGAATCATTGTAATAGTAAGTAAAATACCAAGAAGTTCGCAAATATAATTACCGCTTTTATTAAACACAATTGGTAAACCAATTGGTAAAAAATGATTACTAGATGAAATTCATTCAGTGTTTTGTTTTCGCAAAGTATTCCACAAAGAATGACACTCATGCTATCCACATGCTTGGGTAAATTATCGTTAGCATGTTCATCAAAATCATCAAATGGTGCTATATGATTTTTATTCGTCGTTAACCTTTCATCAATTGACAACAACAAATTTAATTATTAATTTATTCTTGCTCTAACCAAATGAGTGTTTACACCAAATAATTTCATATTTCATTAGAACAGAGCGTGGGCAATTGCTAAATACTAAAATCATTAACCACACATCAAATCGCAAGATAGTTATGCAGGGTGGTTTTCAATTATAAAAGGTCACATTCAAAGCTTCAATAATTAATTAAGGAACTACTTATTAATGACGTTTAGGAAAATGTTAAGAATAGTATACTTACAACTTTGGAACTATAAAATGCAATTCTGTTATTTTAAGCTTAAGGCTCCTTAATTGGCAAATATTTAAAAATAAGTTTCGCTATTAATTGATCGAAATATTTTATTAAAGAACTAAATAATAGAAAAAATGTGCAAGATAATATTCTGTTTCTGACACAATGACAAGGGAATGTAAATTCAGTTATGCAAATTATGTCAATTATTAAGGTATCATAGGATCAGTGTAATTAAACTTCTATGCTCAAAAGTTTAATAGTGTGCATTTTGATTATTGACATCATACATTGGTCATTTGGGATTAAAAGTTACCTTGTTGAACTTGAAATACAAAGGTGAAAACAGTAATAAAGGTTTGTTCTTGATGAACGCCTTTTCATTTGAACACTCCCCTTATCTCTAGCCAAAACGAATGTGGTAAATCTATTGTGAACTTTTCGGATTTCTTTGTGAAGAAATATCTAGTAACAATTATTATTCTAATAAAGTGTCTGCAATTCCTTATTTATAAGAAATAAATCAGATTTTATGCACTCTGAGATGCATGTATTTGCTTGCACACTTGAAAATTATTTTATTTGTGAAGTAAATTTATTATATGAGATGTTTCTTGTTTAATTTTTAGTAAAGCTAATTCGACTACCAACGCAAATGTAGTTCTTTGAGGACCATCATTGAGCACAGCATAACTTCTACAAATATTGACTAATTAGTACTGTGTTCTTACACCACATCAATATTCCCCGTTGTTGTTGTTATGTTCTAGATAAAAAGCAAAATATTTTTCAATCAATAAGATTGATTAAAATAATTAAATTACACTTTGCTCAGAATGAGATCGGCATTCATTCAGAACTTTCAATTGAATGTTATTTCTTGAACTTGCTCGCTCAGAAACTTCAGGCGAGGTATCAGTTTCCTGTTCCAATTCGATTCTGCATCGGAATAATTTTTTGATACCCGCTTTGAAGTCTTTATTCATCCAGCAATAAATGAAAGGGTTATAGCTATGAAAAGGATTAAAGTTATTGTTACTTAATTATTATCTAAGATTAAAGTAGATATTGTTCTATTATGGTTTATGTTCGTCATTCTTACCGGCACTCTTACCCTTGATAGTAAATAAATCAAGTTGATAATTTGGTAAAATCTAGTTTCAAATTTCACAGGGATTTTAAGCTTAACTCTATTGGAGTCAAAAAATAAACGCTTCGGAGATTATTGATTATTTATTGACTTACAATGGTCATATGGCAAGAGAATGTGAAATGACTTCAAGCATCATTAAGCTGATGAAGAACTAGAATGACTAGGTTGACTCGACTTGGGTGAAAAAATGCATGTAAACAACCCCACTTTTGAATTTTGTGAGCAAGTTTGTTTACATTGATTTAACGTTGAAAAGAGAGCGAAAACGAAAACTGCTTTGACGACTTCCCACTATTTTTGTGAGCTGGCATTTATAACTTACATAAATAATTAAGTTTTGAGTAAAGTTTGCAGAAATATTTCAATCAAAGTTGGTTGATACATTCAATCTTAAATAAACTTGGCCAATATGCAATTCTTTTCACTTTCAAACTTCATAGGAGCATTGTTAGCAAGTTTCAACTTTTGGGAATCCTTTAATTTGCCAGCAGGTTTATTTCTTGTAATCTATTTACAAGTTCAAATGACGTTAGACAAAACTCAATTAAGCTAGACAGTTCTTTAATATTGATAAGAATGCAATTAATAAATAACTCATTCGACAAATTGTTGCTAATAATTAAATGCAAAACTAAACCTTTAGGCTTCTACTTCTACCTTTGATGAACTCTTTAGCCACCTGCTCATTATTATAGAAATTAGAAATTCATATTAAACTATTTAAAGATTAGTTTGGTAAAATAAAAGTTTAGAAAAATATGTCACATTTTGCTTTTTTTGTAATTTATTGATCGCGATTTACATGCGATAATCGTACGGAAAACCTAGCTTGATAATCACCATAGTAATAATAAAATCTACTTTTTTCTTAAATATATATTTAAAACACAACTATTCAAATCATTTGTGCAAATTTTCTCAAGATTATGCCAATCAAAGTGAAAACTCTGTCTATTCCTTAGTCATTGAAGAAAAATCTGGAGATAATAGAAGAGTAGGCATACAATTGAACTAATATTTGCAAAAATGGTTTATTAGAAATCAGAGTTTATTCAGTTTAATCATTTTAGACATTCATTATTTTGGCACACTTAATTTTGCCTGTTGATATATTTTTAAATGTTGATAGGTTAGGCCTAATAAGGGATATATTAATACTTAGACTGAGCAAGGACATTTTAACAAATACTCCCATTTTCAGCATGATATAAGGAATCATAATCCATAAGTTTTATCGGCAAACAACCGTGGTCAAGTCTTTTATAATTATCTTAAATTGCAAGAAAAAGTCGTGCATTCTTTTGAACTTTAATTTTATAAATAAATGCATATTTAGGTGATAGTTCCTTTTAAATTTCTATTGCATATTTAAGTGAATTCTTATGTTTACATTGAAATAGTTGAGATATTTTACTAAAACTGAATTTTAAAATAGTTAAAAATTCCCAATTTCTATAATAGTGAGCAGGTGGCTTAAATCTAAGGTAGTGCATCAAAGGGAGAAGTAGGAGCCTAAAGGTTTACGTTTTCCATGTTATTATTAAAAATTCGTTGAATAAGTTATTTAATTGTATTCTTATCATTGCAGAATTTTTTCCATTCTATCTAGTAGCAAAAGTCCTTCTAATCTTGATTTATTTTGGAAAAATTTCCACTAAGCTTAATCATATGCTCCTGTAGGAACTATGAAAATACATGACTTATAAGAAAATCATGCGAGAAACTAGAACACCCATGACATTTACAGACTCTTACTTTTTTCACTGTTTGATCAAATTAATTAACTTAATTCGATTTAAGCCTTGTTTATGGTCAAATAAATCAGATTTAACAGAAGATACGGCCATGAGCAACTAATTTAGAGGAAAATAGCATCATTTAAGGATAATTCAAGGATTGCCTATTTAAACGCCTATTAGATCCTTTTTAACACTTATTATAGTGCCTTTCATAACCATGATAAATGCCTAAAAAATCCTAGTTATAAGTTATATTATTAATAAAATTTTGCATTTTGCACTAATTTTTAAATATCTTGGATAAATATATATCTGGGAATTACTTACATATAGGGAGTCATTTTAGAATTAGGTAATTGATTTTAAACTCAAAATTGTGTTGCAGTTAATTTTCATGACGGATATGAACAAACCTTAAATAGCACTTAAATTTACTAGAATGCTTTGAATTATTGAGGGATAGCACCAAGATAGAAGTACGGTCGAAAGGAACTGCATTGAGCCTTTAGTTACTATGGAAACTTTAAAGACAGAATCGAGCCATGGATACGAACGTGAGGGACACGGCTGAGTTTTCATTGTAGTTAACTGAGTAAACTGAGTTAAAACTACCTTGAGAGTCCTTGCTTAATTCTTTGAAGTCGACTTTTAAGTTTTATTTTCAAACGAGAAGAATAAGCAAACATTGCTTCCACTTACCAAACACTGGACATTGCGAACCAATGTGTAATGAAAAATATGTAAGGTGAGTATGAAATGACTTCGTAATCGGTGAGCAGGTGAAAAATATTGAGGGGTAACCAGCAAATGGCGAAGACCACGACAACCGTCACAAGCATTTTGATTCTCTTGACTTTATTCCTGAACATCAGTGCTCTGCGACCCGCAGTAACTGTGCCCACAACCTTTCTTCTCCAAATGAACATGCTGATTCTTAAGTAACAGATACACGTCAATAATATGGGTATTAAATACTGACTAAGAAAAGCGATGAGGGTGATTTTTTGCCGAAACTGCTGACGTGGCTCAGGATATGCCACTTGACAACGGTTCAGTTGTTCTGTCTTAAGTTCTGAGCTCTTGTCAACTACTCGCATGAAAATACCATGTGGTATTGACAGTAGGCATGAGATTAACCAAATGATGAGTAAGGTTAGCCAATATGACAGACAGTCCCTCTGCGACACATTGAAAACACTTTTGTATCTCTCGATGGCGATGAACATCATTGTAATGGAGGAGCAGTGGACTGACACCGACTGAATGAATGGTAATATTATACACAGCGCATCACCAAATGGCCAGTTGTCTAGCACAAACCTCGCAATATTGAAAGGAATGTTAAGGACAGTCATCAATAGATCACTAATCGCTAAATTAACGGTCAATATGTCAGTTGTAGTCAACATTCCATTTGGAAGAATCACTTTACAGACCAACAAATTGCCCACAAATGACACTAAAATTATCAAACTGTAAAAGATAACCAGGAGTATATCACGACTTTCATCAGTCAAAAGTTCCTTGCTTTGCATTTCTTTAAAGTGCTTGAGGTAGAGATCAAGAGATAAATTTGTGGTTGTGTTGAGCAAGGAACTTTCTCTATTATTAACGTCAGATTCCATATTTAAAATGTAAAAGTTCAAATATTTTAGTCTTAATTGGATTTTGAAATACTCTTAATAATTTGAAATAAAAATTGTTTAATTGCTGTCAGTTGAAAAGTAATTTGTTATCTTTGAAGATGACATTTGAAAGTAAGTAGACAATTGTCACTCACTATTTAGCACTTGAGGACAGTGAGGAAAGGCGTTCAACAAATCTGTTATTTATAGTAAAGAACATTTGGATCCGCTTTTGCGCTCTTATTATGTCAAGGGTTCTATCGATTTATCAAAGACTGCTAGATTTGGAACAGAATCAATTTATGATGATCAAAGTAACAAATTGGAGAGGTGTTGCATTTGATAGATGAACATATTTGAAAATTCTTCACATTAAATTGAAAAGATGAACAAATTGTATAAGAGTGAAATGTGACAAAACAATGCAATATTCTTGAATCGATAAAACCAATTGAATAGTAAAGTAGATCTCATTCTACTCTTTATGGTTATATTAATTATTTGAAACAATCCTGCTCAACATTACTTCAAGTTTATGATTTAAAATATTTATTAATTATTTTCAACTCAATAATTAAAATTAAAATTTCTGTAATAGGATCAGAGGCTATAAATTATTTATTTGATGCTAGCTAATTATTATTATTGAATGCATCTGAGCAAAAATGAAATATTATAGCAGATTGTCAAATGAGATTTATGAGCTTCAAGCCATTTAACCAATAGATTTGACCCGGCAAAATCTGGTATAATCAGCAAGTTTATAAGGAATGTTCAAATATTGGCGGAAAAATTTTCGGAAAACCTAATAACGGTCACAATTACATCGATTTTTGTGGATTACATGTGTTCTCTATGCAAAGACAATGTATGAGTGCAAACGAAATGCAACAGAATATACTTGTGGGATTAAAAATTCGATTTTACTAGTTTCGTTTTGAAAATTTGTCTGTTCATATTTGAAGATTTCTTATCATAGCAAGTCTCGAACGACTTACAGTCCGGAAACTTTGATAATCATCTATTCCAATAATTATTTCACATCATAGCTAAGATCCCGTAAATTTATTTAGTTAGAGTTATGCAGTGAAGCCAACTTTTGTAGGAGTTTACATTAATTTGTATGAATGCAATTTTCGCTTTGTGTAAAAGAATTTTCGGAATCTCAGCTATGATGTGAAATAATTATTGGAATATGTGATTATCAAAGTTTTCGGACTGTAAGTCTTTCGAGAATTGCTATATAACTTGTTGTTTCTGACTAGTTCAATCATAAGCATTAAACTAAGATGCCTGCATTGATAACAACATAAATTTGTTGTTAGCATAGTCTATAAATAAGAATAAATCAAATCAAATTCAAGTAAAATATGATTTTTGTACATGATTGTTTTATTGTATGCGAATATAAGTAGATGACATGATACAAATGTAAGAAATTACAGTCAAACCTTTCCATAAGATGCCAGGTTATAATCCTTCTCTGGCTATTGTCCATCAAACTTAAAAAGCATGCATCATTACCATAAGTAGTACTTTCAAAATAAACTGGCGATAGTCCCTAAGTTTATAATCCTCCCCTCATTATAAACCCTGAGAACTGCATCAAATATAATATATATCAGTGCATTTTTGATCTAGTTATAATCCCCATCAAAAATAAAATGAAAATGTATATAAACCTTGTAAAGAAACATTTCAAAATATTTTGCTTTTTGCTATATAGTCCCTAACTCATTATAAACCCTCAATTTATCCAGACCAAATGAAAGATTATAACCTTTTATGTCTGACTGTAATTAAAGTTAGAAAATAAAATAAAATAAATAGATTATGTGTATAATTTGTATCTAGTAATAAATTAATTAAATAAAGTAATAAATAATTAAATATTGTTTTGTAACTTAAATGCCGATGAATTGAATCCCATTTTGTTGTTTTAATGCGAGGGTTTAGTACTCAATCGAAGAAGAATAAGCATGATCAGCGCCACCAAACTCGTCGTGTTTCCATCCCTTTCCTCCCTTTTTCCATCCCTTGTGTCCTCCTTTCTTCCAGCCTTTTCCGCCCTTTTTCCATCCTTTACCCCCTCCCTTCTTCCATCCTTTACCGCCTCCTTTCTTCCATCCTTTGTGTCCCCCTTTTTTCCAGCCTTTACCCCCTCCCTTCTTCCATCCCTTTCCTCCTCCTTTTTTCCAGCCCTTTCCCTTGTGCCATCCCTTATGACCTACCAATTGAAAAGTTCAAATAGTAAATAATATAATAGAAGATGATGATCTAGGTAAAAACTAACCTGACATCACTCCAAATTCGTCATCGTATGGGTGAGACATATCCATTTCAGAAGACAGGGCTTCAAATTCATCGAAATCAAAGTCATGTGATTGGGATTCACTCACCAAAACACATGCCATTAGAAAGAGGAGGACCAGGGACACTTTCTACATTTTAGAAAATTGATTTCAAAGTTAATAGACACATTTTGAACAAATTTGCCATTTTAAATTTACCATTTTCGAATAATTTTCTCAACTCAGATAACTATTGAATATTAATCCAAATGTTGTATTCAAAGCAAACACACTTTGAAACTGATTTCTAATCTGAAGTATAGCTCATATTTATAGTGAATTACAAATAAATTCGCTTTTAATTTAATAACATTTTAAAGTCTATTCGAATCACTTATTTCCAATCAATTCCTGGCACTAAATAATTAGCTTTTTATTTGATTTACTAATAAAAACGATTGAATTTCTATGTCAAACACCGATAAAGACTTTGAACATTTTAATCGTTATTGTAAGCAAGGTGTGCTAATTTTAAATTGACATAATTAATTTCTGTTTTATTATGTGTTTGATTAAAAATTAGACTAAAATTCCAAATTTATTCAAGCATGATTAAAATTCTATAATTGTATCTTTTAATCACTTGTGCTAACCTTATTTTTAAAACAATCTTGGTTGCTATTATTAATCGGTCAGTTTTTCATAACCAAGATTAATTATCTATGTAATAAAAATAAACAAAAATGTGACAAATAGTTAGTTATGTTGAGACCACTTGACTCAGCTGTCAATCCATCCTTGAATTGAGTGAAAATCAGGTTTAGATGTCGAGAGTCGTGAAACTCGACTTACTTTTAGATCATATTAAATCAGGGCTGAGCAAAGCATTTTCAGTAACCCGCTCTGATTTTGAAAATTTTCGAAAAATCTCCTTGAGCAAAACCATAAGCTCTTATATAATAAAATTGTGAACCAAAAACGTTTAGAAACTAGGGCCACCCATCTCTCTCGAAATTTAACATTTTGTCCTTCATTTTGACTATTAATTAATTTGTTTAATATAATTCGATATAAGTTGAATTTAGAACCATCAGGGTCGGATTTAGGCGGGAACGGCTATTTAAGAAAACTATCGTTCTAAAATGTCTCCATGCTCCTCCTGAACTCGAAAACCTTGCCCACCCCGTGCTTTATATCAATGTTAAGAATAATCACAAATTAGGCTATTCTTTGTCTTTCGTAATACTGAATATTGAACTTGTCATGTTTGCTCAATTTAGAACAATTACAAATGTTAGAAAATACAGTAAATACTAATTAGCTCGTGTCCCTAGATCAACTTGGAAGAATCAAGGGATACTAGTGAGCCAGGGATCGTGTCCATCATTAATTAGGCTAAAGTTTGCATAAACCATGTTTTGTAACAATTTCGCAGCAATTCGCACAAATTTCTTATTGTCCTTGGTATCTTATTTTAAATTTTTTTTATATTTTAAATGACAAAATTCAAACTGAATAGCACTTTGTCTGAGAACTCTGATGGAGGATATCTCATCTCACTTCTAATCTTGATGCCATCTAAGTCAATTTAGTGACAAAATTATATGAATGCTCCAAAACTGATAAGGTAATTCTGATATTGTTATAAATACACTATAAATGTACTTAAGCTGAATTACAGTGCGATTTAAAAAACAAGTTCGGTTCAAACTTAATACCCGGGGGTGGGCGGGAGGTGGAGAACGACAAAACTATATATTACATACTTCGTAGATGTAGTGATACACGTAAATGTAGTCAGATATTCATGATAAAAGTGGGCAAACTCTTCAAATATTTGAATGCAATGGTTTGTAATTTAATGAATACAAGAATTAAGAAAAAAGTATGAAACAGAAGTACTCACAAATATATGACCATTACTTATATTTTGTGTTATTTGTAAGCCGAGAATCTTTGGTTTGAAAATAAATATTAATTGAATATCTCTAACAATATGTTTACGGATTCAACTACTCCTACAGATAACTGAACGTTGGCTCAACTTTCACATTTTGAAAGCCTTTCTTTAAGTTCTTCTCATTTCAAATGTCCAAATTAATATTGAAAACGAAAAGTCTGATTAGCCGGAGTCAGGATTTTACAAATCAGCCCTAGCTTAATTTTACCAGACAAAAAGTGATCAAAAAATTTACTTAAAAGTTAAGTTTTAAGAATACAAATGTATAAATCATTTGAAAATTGAAATTAAAAGCATATCATTTAAAACTTGTTTTCTCTTCTAATTTATGAAAAATCCATTTTTGAGTTAAATTTTTGATTACACTCTAGGCTATCCTTTATTTTCTAGTAACAAGATGACAGTTAGCTCATTGGAGCCTAGCAACACTGTCATAACAACTGGAATAAAGCCACCACTTTAACCTTACTCAAGTGGACTTGATTTCAATGGATTTGATTAATTCGAAAAGTGTTTCATATGTTAATCACATTTAATGCAAACTAAAGTTTTATCATCAAAGAGCTGCTATTGAAAGATAACTTGCTAACAAAATCAGAATGCCACCACCTAAAAAGAATTTATTTAAAAAGGATTTCAAGGTTTCTGTATGATCTAGTACTGTTTGTATAAACATTTGCTTTTGAATAATTTATTGAGTCTTCTCTTTGGGCGATAACAGCACTCAATTAGACTAAAAGCATCAGAAAATGAATGTCTTATATAATAGAATCTGTTGTCAAAAATGCAATATTTCTATCAATTTATATAAATATAAAATTAATTCAAAATTCAATGTAATTGTAAGTCGAAGAAAGGCTTTCAAATCAAACGAAGCGCACATTTCACTGAATAAATTAGAAATTTCAAAATTGGTCGATATTTTAAGCGGATTTCCATAAAGAGCATTATTATTCAGTATGAACTATGAAAATTATTAATAAGCTAAAAATACTTTCGATAATCCAATTGCAACCAGGTGTTATTAGCTCTTTGTAGGAAATTACTAGGCTAATTTGATTTGCGATAAAAAATAATTTGAATAATAAAATGATTGAATGTGTTCGATAGAAATTGCTTGCTTCAATTTAATTTAGTTAATTGGTTTACAACAGGGATGCCCAACCAAATCGGCTCTAGATGGGTCTAGAGGTAGTTTTTCCAAAATTTTTTAGGGGAGCCTAGGGGGTGGTAAAATTTGCCACCTAGCTTCGCTCGGCAGCAGCGATGGGGTATACCTGTAATGTTAAACTTTTTAAAATTCTAGGTATGGGGTAAACCCAACATTTTCGAATCTAGGGGGAAAGAGATGAACTCCCATTTGGCCATCCAGTTAATATTCAATTGACGCA
>JAQGCS010001307.1:0-14528 GCA_034702105.1 Fuscozetes fuscipes | reverse complement strand
CCCTGTTGTCATCTCTCCCTGTTGTTAGGTGATTTTTGGTAAAAATTTTACTACACAACTGGGAGGTTCGAGTGTATGCTTATCATTATAATCCCAAATTTATACATAAATTTATACGTAATTATGTTAAGATAAATTCAAACGATAAACTCATATTAAAAACTATTTTATTTAGAATCCTAGCAAGTTTTTTAACTCAGTAGTGATTGATCAGTATCCTTTCGCATGACTAAAGTTAATTGACTTGATGCTAGGTCTGTTACGGTAGCAGTATTCAGATTAGTAACCTAATTTACTTGATTTACTTTATCAGTATTGCATCAAGAATGTTTGTTCGTGTTAACGCGTATTAATAATAATAATAAATGGTAACAATTGATCATATTTAATTTGTGTGGGATAAATACAGGTGCTTTTGTTGGATTATTTATAGTAAACTTCAAATACAGTGAAATTCACCGTTAAGTTATGCGAAGTGTAAATTATGTTAGGTTTTTGCTGGAATGAGTTAGGTATTTGCAGCGTTTTGTTACGTCCAATGCTAAGCAATGAGCCAACAGTAAACACAAGCACTGCAGTAATGTTTAAGCTCTCACACTTCACATGCTTTGGTCCCGTTGCGCAGCATTGGACGTAACAAAACGCTGCAAATGCCTAACTTACTCCAGCAAAAACATAACCCATTTTGCACGTGGCATAACAAAACGGTGGAAAAGACTGTAAGCATAACTGAGTTGCATGAGTCTGCGTCGGAATGAATATTTTTTTTATAAATATGCAATCAAAACTGTTTTATTTGCATGTTTATAAGCAATAAATTATTGAATATCTAATGAAAAATTAATTTTACCATTGTGATTTTAAATGAGATCACGAATTACTAATTTCAAATGGATTTCAATGATAGAAATATTCAGTACGTTTGAAGTGATTATATTTTATGTTTACATGGAATAATTTCGTTAATTATACAAGTTTAATTTATAATTTTTTTTAATGTGAAATAATTATGTTTTAGTATAGTAAAATAAATTTGTTGAATTCACTTTTTTTTGAATAGACAGAAGGAAAACAATTTTTGCAGGCGTTTATTTTAAAATTGAATCTTGATTCAATATGCAATTAAATGATAAAAATATCCGAAATGTTTACCAAAGGGTAAAAGTGGCGCAAAAATTCAAATCTATTCTAAATAATAAAAGAGACGAAAGCATTGCAGTGAAAAGGATTGAGAAAATGGCCAACAAATACCTCCTCGTTATTTCAACAATTGATGAATATAAGGCAGGATATTTATCGACGAAAAGGACAATATTGGTATTAGTGATGAAAATAGTGTTATTAGTCAATGGTCTCCGATATCTCATTTCAGCCGCATTTCCATCAAAATGGATGAGAGGTGTTATGTGTGACGCAAATTACTTGATCACACAACCAAGAGTATTGTCAGTCGTTTGCAGTTTGTGCTCATTTGTCATTCTTTTCATTTTATTCGTCGTTCAATACCAAGAAATGGCGCATTCGTTCAGTTTGTGGCAATATTTTTGTGACATTTGTTATGGAAAAATGCCATTTAAGTTGAATATCCTGTCCTGGAACAAATACAAATTAAAGGCCGATTTTCTCACAAAGTCAGTAATGAAGTATTTGTTTTGGATTCTCCTCGTATTTACATTTGTAATGCTATTCATCCCAACACTCATCGCATACATTAATAATAGCGATGACTTTCCTCTCATTACACTAACTGTGTGGACACCCATAACATTCATTTGGTTAATGCTGTCCTATTCAGCCGCTGCCATGGGTTTCATCAGTTGGTATTTGGTGGCACTCTATTTGAAGTCAAAGTTTAAAGAAATCACTGATGATATCAATAAAAGCATCAAATTTTCAAATTCACGTCTTTTAATGAATGCAATCATTGAACACAATTTGGTGACCAAAAAGTTGGTCGAATTGAATGAGTTCTTCAAACTAATGGTTTTCATCTTCTATTATGTGGCGACTCCGGCAATGCTTTTATTGGTATACATAACTCATGCGAAGGAAACCATATATTCGATGAGATATGTCTCCGCTCTTATTGTGGTGACAATATTTGGAGGCATTTCAACGATGAATTTGATCAGTGCATTGATTCGAAGATCAGCGCATAAACCCTATCCATTGCTGTTTAAATTTTTGGTCAACAATAAGACTACTCTTTTTAAGAGAATTAAAATATTGTTTTTCATAGAGAAGTTGTCTTCACCTGAAATAGCGTTTTATTGTTTAGATTTGTTTCCTATGAATAGCTATGAATTTTATGAGTTTATGGGAAATACTGTCACTAATTATATTCTCATTCTAGAATTGGTAAGTTTATTCTAATAAAGAATTAAGTTATATTTACAGGTCTTCACAAAGTTGACCATATTCACGTCTCATAAATTTGTAATTAAAAAGTTTATTTATCCAATGAAAGAAATATTCTAATATAATTTGAGTAATTAAATTTTATGTTAAAATAAATAACTATATATAACACTCTCAATCTAATTTATAATCCATAATTTGAATGAATAAAAAAAATCATTTGTTGCAAGGGTCTATTTTCAATTCAATTTTGCTTATACATGTCAGCAAATCATAGAAAAATTTAAAATATTTATCAAAAGTTACCGCGCTGGTTACCATTCAAGAAGCCCTCAATGTAGAAATTAATTTGAAAGATCACTAAATGAGTCATTTATTGTTTATTATAGTTACAATAAAAATTATAATACCATCCCCTATACCCCCTGATATTTTAGTTCGAGGGACTCCCCTGAGGTCGGGTACCTACCGCACCCCTGATTCTAACCTTCTGTGGGTCAGTCTTTTGAGGGTAACCCGAAGACAGAGAATATCTGTTTGACAGACTAGTTATGATAAAACATATTTTTATTGATTATTATTCATAATTAGATTTCTTTTGTTTGCATGTTTATAAACAATTAAAAAAAATATCGCATATGTAAATAAAATACATATTTTCATAATGATTTTATGTGGGCATGTGGATTTAATTGCTATTTTCAAATGGATGCCAATAATAGAAAAATTCCATTTCCCAATATTTTGAGAGATTAGATTTTATTTCTGTAAGATATAATTATCAGGGATGGCCAAGGGGTGAGGGGGTATGGGTCTTACCCCCTGGAATCGAAAATTTTGGCTTTACCCCCCCCCTAGAATTTTGAAAAAAATTTAACATTACAGGTATACCCCCCCCCCTCGCTGCCGAGCGGACCTTACGTCTCTTTGTGTTTCCACCGAGGCTCAAGAATGGGCCTAGGGGGTAGTTTTGCCATAATTTCCTAGGGAGGGATCTAGGGGGCTGTAAATATTTTCGCCTCGCTTCGCTGGGAGACATCGAGGGGTTAGGTTAAATCTATAATGTTAAATTTTTCAAAATTCTTGGGCGGGCGTAAACCCAATATTTTCCATTCTAGGGCGGGGTCGACTCAGTTGTTCGTCCCTGTTATTATTCATAATTAGATTTCTTTTATTTGCATGTTTATAAACAATTAAAAAAGCCTAGTTATTATAAAATATTTTTATAATGATTTTATGGACACGTGAATGTAATAAGATTTTTTGGTTCATTTACATTCTCATAAAAGATAGATGTACATAATTTTTTAGTGTTCTATTTTACAATTGAATCTTGCTTCAATATGTCATCAAATGATACAAATATTCAAAATCTTTATCAAAAGGTAAAAGTGGCGAAAAGATTCAAATCTATTCTAAATAATAAAAGAGACGAAAGTATTGCAGTGAAAAGGATCGCCAAAATGGCCAACAAATACCTTCTCGCTATTTCAACAATTGATGAATATAAGGCAGGATATTTATCGAAGAAAAGGACAATATTGGTATCATTGATGAAAATAGTGTTATTAGTCAATGGTCTCCGATATCTCATTTCAGCCGCATTTCCATCAAAATGGATGAGAGGTGTTATGTGTGACGCAAATTACATAATAACACAACCAAGAGTATTGTCAGTGATTTGCAGTTTGTGCTCATTTGTCATTCTTTTCATTTTATTCGTCGTTCAATACCAAGAAATGGAGCATTCGTTCAGTTTGTGGCAATATTTTTGTGATATTTGTTATGGAGAAATGCCATTTAAGTTGAATGGTGTGTCCTGGAACAAATACAAATTAAAGGCTGATTTGCTCACAAAGTCAGTAATGAAGTACTTGTTTTGGATTCTTCTTTTATTTTCATTTGTTTTACTCTTCATCCCAACACTCATCGCATACATTAATAATAGCGATAATTTTCCTCTGATTAGTATAATTGTGTGGACACCCATAACATTCATTTGGTTAGTGTTATTCTATTCCACGTCATCGATGGGTTTCGTCAGTTGGTATTTGGTGGCACTCTATCTGAAGTCAAAGTTCAAAGAAATCACTGAAGACATCAATAATAGCATTAAATATTCAAATTCACGGCTTTTGATGAATGCAATCATTGAACACAATTTGGTGACCAAAAAGTTGGTCGAAATGAATGAGTTCTTCAAACTAATGGTTTTCATATTCTATTATGTGGCGACTCCGACACTACTTCTTATGGTTTACTTAACTCATGCGAAGGAAACCCTATACTCAATGAGATTTGTCGGCGCTATTATTGTGGTGACAATATTTGGAGGCATTTCAACGATGAATTTGATCAGTGCATTGGTTCGGGAATCCGCGCATAAACCCTATCCATTGCTGTTTAAATTTCTGGTCAACAATAAGACTACTCTTCCGATGCGAATCAAAATTGTGTTATTCTTAGAGAAGTTGTCTTCACCCGAAATAGCGTTTTATTGTTTAGATTTGTTTCCTATGAATAGCTATGAATTTTATGAGTTTGTGTGCAATACTGGCACTAATTATATTCTCATTCTTTCATTGGTCATTGACCTGATGAATAATTGAATTCTATTGACACATCTTAATGAGATTGATTTATGTTTCATAGACTTGTAAATTACAAAAGTTTACTTATTTTTTAAATAGGTAAAATGTTGTTTTTATTCACAATCTTCTCAAATGCTTCAAGAATACTTAATCATTGGAATAAGTATATATTTGTTTAATCTTATTGCAATGGCATAGCAAATTATTAAATTCTAAACTCCTCTTGTAAACCCAATTGATGTGAAATGGTTTTATTGTACAAAGTTTTATTATGTTACATAGGAGTTTGACATGGAACAAATTTAGGACCAATCTTTTGCATAATTAAAAAATTTGTTTTCGATTAACTAGAGTTGGGACAACTTGTTTGTTCAACCTTTTGAGTGCAGATCATTTCAATGTAATAATTGTGCTCATCAACAGTTTCTATCAAGCCCTTGCGCCCTGTCGCCAAGAACAATACAAACATTCAATATCATAAAGTAAACTTTGATAAGACCACTAAATTGAAAAAATATAAACAAGAAATATTTTGGTGAATCACCACCTAGACCCCATCTAGTCAACCTTGGCTATCCCTGGTTTAAACATAATGATCATGCTTGAAATATTGCATGATATACTGTGATTGATGTGTCAAAAATTTTGAAAAGTAAAACCCAATCATACCCTCTTTCTTAATTCCTAAGCCCAATCACGTAATATGCCCGCGAGGGTTATCATCAAAAAACGTATGTATAGAATGTTCATCAAAATTAATTAGACTCATCTATAATTATGATAGCTTATATTAGTAAAAAATTGAATTTGAAAATTTGCTTTTAGTTTATGTTTGCCCTAAAAAAGCATAAAAGAAAAATAACTTTAACATTTGCACATGCAGTATGTGACTTCGTTTTCAATATATATTTTATATTAAGCCTGGTCCACTGAGCGATACATCCTTTTAAATGTTGATAATTATCACCAGTTGAAATAATTAATCTATTGAATGGCCAAGAGTCAAACTGCACATGGAGGCCATGCACGAAAAATATGATTTTGTTCTTAATCTCGAACCCATTACTAGATTTCTAATTGCAATGAATTCTAATTTATAATTAATTTGAACTGATTTCTGATGATGACTGAGAAATCAAATTTCTCTTTATGTTAAATTGAGTAGGTTGATATTTTAAAGTAATATCGGTATTAGCAATTTAATTTAATGAATATTTCAAAAAATGTTTAGTAAAATCAAAGTCAACATAGCAAAAATACAGTAAAACCATTTAATTGGAATCAATATTGAAATGTAATTTTTAATTTGAATTAATAGTGTACTTCTTCTTCTAGTAAATAGACTTACCTGTATCTGCAACTCCTACTCATACTCATATAACCTACTAAAAATTGAGGTACAAGTTCATCAAAAAATTATATTAATATCTAGTAATGGGTTCGAGATCAGTAACAGTCATATTTTTCATGTTGACTCTGAATTGACCACATACAATATTGGTTAGGCCACAAAAATCAATACTTGTATTTATGAACGGAATCGACATTTGATTGCATTTAATAATGGCTTTGATTTGAAGATCTTAACCAGTCCATGAAGCTATGAAACCAGGCAAACTTACCACAAACTGGCCTCAAATTCATATATCTCGTGATTAGTGAATAGTAAGAGTGATTCATTTTGGACTATGTATTCATTCTTTACTCAATTTTGTGTATTAATAAACTATGAAAATTAATCAATTTTCGATTAATTCATTTCAACTTGAGGCAAGTTTGCAGGCCTTGATCTAAACTATGGCGCGGAGTCATCTCAAATAGGATATGGAGGTCACACATGAAAAATATGTCTTTTTTATTACTTCAGAACCCATTACTAAATTTGAATATAATTTTGAGATGAACTTGTGCACCAATTTTTAGTAAGGTATATATGAATAGAAGATTCAGAAACAAATATGTCTATTGGTTATATGGTCCTATGTCCTATTTGAGATGACTCCGCACCATATCATTCAATTACTGAACTCTTTTACTGATAATCTTTGGTTTGCATATCAAATGTTAACTCAATTAGTATTTGTTTCAACGAAACTGATTATAATATAAACAATGAATACAAATAATATTATTAATACAATTATTGTTTCGTTCTTTTCTGCATTTGTTTTATTGTTGTTTGTCTGTAATTCAGGTCTGTTTTGTTTAATTACAATCAAATAATTGCTTTTAATTCAAATATTAATCTATTTATTGAATTTTGAAATTTGTTTATTTAAAAACCAATGCATTTGTTTATCACTTAATTATAAATTAATGAATCACTCGATTGAAAGGTCTTTGCCTTAAATCTATAAAAATAATTGTTTGAATGCAATTGAAAATAATGTGTATTTATGTAAAGAGATGGTCATCAGAACCAATTCACCCATTCTTCTCCTCGAAAACAAGGCGTTGAATATCGTTTGCAACTATTCCAACGATAATAATGAGGTTAAATTTGTCAAATGGAACTGGTAAGAATTACAACCACACTACCTAGTGACAAATTGAACAATAAATGATTTGATTATTAGGAAGAAAGACGGTATGGCCTATGATTACTTACCCGAAGAGACAAAAAAGAGGCTCAAAATAGATCCCAAGGATAGTTCACTTCTCATCAGTAAAGCAAAGAAAGAGTAAAGTTTTGAATACCGTTTCCAACATTTAGTCGATTAATTGATTGAATTAATAGAGATATCGGGGATTATGTTTGTGAGGATCCGGACAATAAAAACAATATTGCTATCATCAAAGTTTTATGTAAGTTAATAATCACACTTTGATCTCCTGCTTAAACATTATGTGAGTACATAGCCCGTCCATATCTGGAACCCTTCCATGAGTTTCAAAACACTAACTACAAGTCGGCCAATATATTGGAGGGACAGCGCTTTCATCTCAAGTGCAAGGTCATCGAAGGTTATGATAGAGACATGTCTGAAATCTTCTGGTTTAAATACGACGAACATGCTAGTGTAAGCAAGCACATCAAGGAAATAGTAGATGAGGGACCCTCAGGACGTGTGCATATTGAAATTATCAGTAGGACGGAACAAACCCTCACAATTGACAAGGTGGTGCCTTCCGACCGACTCTATTACGGCTGTTTGGCCACCAACTGGTACTTCAACTTTACAAGCACTATTCTTCTGAGAGTCAAAAGTATTTGTCTATTGTTTAGTAATTTTATTGAATGAGTATACATCTGTCCAACAGATCCATTGGGCGCTTTGTGGCCCTTCTTAGGGATTGTCGCAGAAGTTGTCATTTTGTGTATAATTATCTTCATTTCTGAAAAACGAAGAATAAGACCAGATTTCGATGAATCAGATAATGACAATAACACAGAACCGTAAGTATATATTAATTAAATTTTCCTTTCTCAATAAATTTTTCATTTATTAAAGAGAGAAGAGTGAGGTCCGCTCCAAACCGCTTAAGACGTCAGACAACGAAAATAATTAGTAATTTATTGATATTTAGTTCATTTAATTTCACTTCTTTTAAATATTATTATTGTTATAAACATTAATTAATGAATGAATGATAATATTTCTCTCTTTCCTCTCATAATAATACGATTCGAATGCAATTTAAGGACAGTTTTTCAGCAAATTTCTTGAAAACAACAGTTTTTATTCGAATTTTATCCAAAAATATTTCGATTGAATACAATTCAGTTCTTTTTCAGTTTCGGTTAGTTTTGGGGCTTAACATACAGTCATTAACTGTTTGTTAAATTACTTCTATTTTTTCTAATTTCTAATTATATAACTAATCATAAGTTGAATTCACTTTTTGTACTGCAATTCATTGACGATATTTGATGAGTCAGTGACCACACAATTGGTTTGAATAAATTAAAGTGCAATTTAAGTCATTATAATAACTCGATTATATTCCAGGCCTTCATTTTTTATTCAATTTCGACCAATTTTTTCTATTACTATCTTTATTTTGAATAAAAATTAATTTCAAAAATAATGTACATGATGCAAATTATGTAAATGATACAAAAGATATACAGTTTTTAAAGTTATCAGGACTGTCAAATCTTTTTCCATTTGAACATGTCAGATTGTGTACTCTTGCTATAAGTCCTGGATACTTTATAAGCCAATAATTACGACAATCTGAGCAATCTATTACATCAGAATAGAGGTCAACCGCATTGGCCTTGTTCACTTGAAGAAAGGGTGAAAATATTTGCTCATCCAAATGTGAGATAGGTGTCTTTTCTGAAAAATTGCCAAAGAACACTAACAATGTCGGTCTTCTTATATTTGAAAGAGAGTTGCTCTTAAAGGATAAGCTAATATTAGGTTTATAATTGGAGAAGGTGATTTTCAAATTCTTGTTCGAAGTTTTTCGAATTCAAACGCATTTTCAGATATTGAATCGAACATAACATCGTTGAAGATAATCAATTCCAAACTTGGTAATTTGGAGAAGGCTTTAGGACCTATTTTTTTGAAAGAGTTACCCTGGAAACTTATTATGTCCAATTTAGTTTGATCAGGATTATCGAATGCATTCGTTGGTATTTCACTGATATTATTATCACTCAATGAAATTGAAATTATTGAAGTGAATTGACTTAACAACTTAAAAATTGAGTTATCAGGTGAACTTAACTTTGAGTTCATCAATATACCAATTGTGCTGGTTACATTAAATGAGCCAACGAACGCATTTTGGTGTATATTGGTCAAGCTGTCACATTGAACAACATCAATCCAGTTGAATGCGATATCCTTAGTTGCATTGTCTTTGACCTCGGTTTATTTAGTATTAAAATTAACATCATTAAAATTTCAAATAATAAATTCATTTGAACAAACCCATGTACTTTATTTGAATGATAAAACAATTTATTTATTTCAAGCTTAAATTATAATAATATAATAATTTGTTTGGAAATATAATCTCGTCGTTAAATATAATCTTGAAGTCGTATTTCCATGTTTAATTTGAATGTTGCTTGGCAATGATAAATAATTAATTAGCTATTTAGAATGGGCTAAACTTTGGTTTCACTTTTCTGAAAAATAATTTTTTGAGTCAAGATTGGGTATTTGAGTTTTCAATATAAATATTTTTAATCAAGCAACTTGCTAAACATTTTACTCAACAACTATGGAAAAATTAAAAGAGTTCTTCAATCAAAATATTAGAGATTCAATATTCAAATGGATTTTATTTATAATTTGTTTCTTTGGTTTATTGTATCAAACAATAGAACTATTTGATGAATATATGAGCGGACAAACAGTTGTGTCGCTTAAGTTGGAAAAACTTCAAAATGAACAGTTGCCGGCTCTCACTATTTGCTTGGACCCCTTCTTTTCTATTAAAGAGATTTCTAAAGTCCATTCAAAAGCTGGTGAAATTTACTCGATATATAAAGATTTGATTCATAGCTATATGATATGGAAATCAATTGATTCTCTACTGCAAGATAATAACGAAACATTCTTCGAAGAATTACATAATATAAAGATGTATATGATCAAATTTATAAATACTAAGACAGTTTATGAGACTTGGACAAAATTTAGTATTCCTCCTAATGGGTAAATATTTTAAACATAGATTTGTATAAATATATTTTTAATATTCAATAATTTAATAGGACTTATAAATTCGATATCAGTTATGTGGAAAAAATAGAATCCAATGGAAAAATTGAATTTCAAAAGAAACTAAGAAATTATGGTAACAACGCTCCTATTGAAAGTTTTGGCGTAAGAGACAAATATGAAGGATACAAATGTTTCACATTTTTTAGTGATCTGGATAATTTCTATAAAAATTTTAAAAATATTTTTGATCAAGTTCTTTTTGAATTTAATTTATCATTTGAATGGTATCCATTAAATAAGTACTTTTTAGTTATGATATCAATTCATTCCCCAAATAGTTTTCCTGAATTGAATGAGAAAAACTTCGAGGTATTAAATATTAATCAATCCTATATAATTCAATATTCACAAATCAACAAGGAACTATTGGGAAAGGGATATGACACCAATTGTTATGATTATGATTTGGATCCACAATATTTGAATTTCAGTATGAGATCTGATTGTATTACTGATTGCTATTTAAAGCTCTTAGGCAATAAATGTGATGTATCAGGATATTTCTCAGAATCATATCATCTAGTAAGATATGATATATTGTCACATTTCAAGACACCAAGCTTACAAAATAGAGAGTGCAAGAATGATATGATATTAACTGCAAAATATAAATGTATGACTAAATGCAAGAAAGAATGCCATTTCAAATATTATTTGCATCAAAAATCTACTTATGATAGTACACATTATTCATACAAGGAAAATTTGAGAATATTTTTAAAACACAATAATTTACCCGATATTGTAGTCCAGTATTTACCACAAACAACATTAATATCATTTATTTGTAATTTTGGCGGTCTGTTAGGCATGTGGCTGGGGCTTTCAATTTTAGCAATTTTAAATGATACTTTAAATATATTATTAAAAACTATGAATATATTTAAAAATAATTTTATATTTCTTAAAACCAAATCAATTAATATAATCCTAAAATTTAAGATAAATTGTCAAAATAAATGTTGTAAAAAGTAAAATTGCGTTTAGTGGTTATATGGGACACTCCCCATATAATCAAGTGGTATAAAAACGTCCTCACCCTTAAGTGGGTCCTTCTTGATAAAAAGCTAAAGGGTATGGTGGATATTTTCCTGACAGCTAATAAACACTTAAATGTAGTAAGGTTAAAGAGATAACCTTTCGACTTTAACCTTTTATATCGAAAACCAAAATAGTCGTTTTATTATTAGCCGAATAAGGAAAAAAATATTCAAGATAACATTTTGTAATATTAAACAGTATTTTTCTTTTGAAAATCTACATCGATTGAATATATTATTCATATCCCGGTTAACCGGTTGCAACCGGACCAGTTGGTTCCGTCATTACCGTATTTGCGCTATACTCATCTTTGAACACCACTTAATTAAACGTTATTGACTTCATATTCTTGCACATTTAAAATCAATACAAAATTTTAAATTATACTGTATATCTTTTTATCGCATATATTTTTACTATATTTTAATAAAATAAAAACACTTTTCCAATATTATAAATATTAAAATGTTTGAATCAATAAAAAATAACAAGAAAATAATTAACTAGCATACATGTATGTCATTATTCACTCATATTTATTACATAAATTAGGGATCAGATCGATCGATCTCAGGGGAGTGGAAACTTCGGACAAAACAAAAGGGTGAAAGGAGTATTTCTTTTCCTCAAATTTAGGCTTTCTGCTGGAGCTGAAAAACTAGGTGGGTTTTGAACTATACTAAGCACGGCTGACATAAATGTATTTATATTTTGATAAAAATTTATATCTGGAAAAGATTTTTAATTAATCAACATTTAAAACCTTTAATTAAAGACATTTAATTAATCAGTATTAAGAAAATAATTAAAAAATATTTGTAAATTGAATTAGATTTTATATAAATAAATTTAAGTTAATTTTCAAACAATAAATTCATTTCAACAAGGTAGTATAGTATATTTAAATAACAAAACAATTAATTTGTTTACTCTTTTTATTATAATTAGATATACATTTGTGAGGAAATATAATTCATAGAATATAATATTATTAATGATGTTTCTTCAAGTAAAATATAAATGTAGCTTAGAATTGATAATATTTTATTAGTTATCTAGGATACCTAAAAATCAAATAAACTTGTTAATAATTAGTTTCATTTTTTAAAAAAAATAATTTATTAAGTGTCAAGTTTGGATATTTGAGTTTTGAATAATTTCTTATTAGTTATAACACTTTTGCCAAGTTACATTTTATTCAAATTAATTATGGACAAATTAAAAGAGATCTGTAATCAAAATATTAGAGATTCAATATTCAAATGGATTTTATTTATTATTTGTTTCTTTGGTTTATTGTATCAAACAATACAACTCTTTGATGAATATATGAGTGGAAAAACAGTTGTGTCGCTTAAGTTGGGAAAACTTCAAAATGAGCAGTTGCCGGGCATCACAATTTGCCTGGCTCCATTTGTTTCTCTTAAAGAAGTTTCTAAAATTGGTTTAAAAGCAGGTCAACTCTATTCTCATTATAAGAGTCTGATTGATAATTATATGATTGAGAAATCAATTGATTCTCTACTAATGGTTAATAACGAAACATTCTTCGAAGAACTAGATGGAATAATGAGAAAAATGGTTAAATTTATTAATACTAAGACAGTTTATGAAACTTGGACAAAATTTAGCATACCTTCTAATGGGTAAATATTTTTAAATTCGAACATTTTTAGTAATATAATTTTAATATTCAAAAATTTTATAGGAGTTATAAAATCAATATATTTTATGTGGAAGAAATAAAATCCAATGGAATATTTCAAAAGAAACTAAAAACCTATGAAAACAACTTTCCAATTGAAAGTTTTGGTTTTATGTATACTGGATACAAATGTTTCACATTCTTTAGTAAACTGAATAATTTCTACCAAAACTTTAAAATTAACTTGGATACACTTCTATTTGAATTTTATTTGTCATTTGAATGGTTTCCAGTAATCAAAGATGTTCATGTTATGATATCAATGCATTCCCCAAATAGTTTTCCTGAATTTAATGAGAAAAACTTCGAGGTATTATATATTAATCGAACCTATTTAATTGAATTTTCACAAATCAATACAAAACTATTGGGCAAAGGATATGACACCAATTGTTATGATTATGATTTGGATCCACAATATTTGAATTTCAGTATGAGATCTGATTGTATTACTGATTGCTATTTAAAGCTCTTAGGCAATAAATGTGATGTATCAGGATATTTCTCAGAATCATATCATCTAGTAAGATTTGAAATATTGGCTCACTTTAAAACATTATTGTTACAGAACAAAGAGTGCAAGAATCATATGATAATAAATGCAAAATTTAAATGTATGACAAAATGTCAGCCCGAATGCCATTTCAAATATTATTTGCATCAAAAATATGATATTCTAGATACAAATAAGGAAAAATTGATAGTATATTTCAAGCACAATGATTTGCCAGATATTATAGTTCAGTATTTACAGCAAATAACAATCATAGGATTTATTTGTAATTTTGCTGGAGTGTTAGGTATGTGGTTAGGGTTTTCAATCTTAACAAGTTTCACTGACTCTTTGTTAATCAAAACTGTAAATGTTTTTAAAAATTATTTTATTTCCTATAAAATTATATCAATTGATATAATCAAAAAAATTGAGATAAGATGCTTAAAAAACTTTGAAAGAAATAAAATTGCTAGTTTACTAAATAACTAAGTTTTAATATGTTCAAAGGTTGTACTTTTAACAAAATTAAGAAATATTTATCAAGAAATCAATAAAAGCTCAAATTATTTTGTTTAACTATTAAGGTACTTAAAGTGTCAATTCGATAGCAACTTGAAAGTTGCATGTCTATTAATATTTTGGCAAGCTGA
>JAQGCS010001306.1:0-14541 GCA_034702105.1 Fuscozetes fuscipes | reverse complement strand
TATATTCAATTATCCAACACATCTACCAAAACCATTTTAAACCTTGTTTTTTACAAAGTTTTAAAATATATTATTATCTTCTGTATATCGGAGGACTGAACAGTCGTTTTCCTATTTTATTTGAAGACAGTTTTACTTAATTCAACTTGGTTTAGACCAGAGTAGAATGTAAGGTATGGTCTGTAAATCGCTAATTTCAGCTAGCAAAATATGCACCATTTATTGAAAATGATTTCATTTCAAGTTTGAATGTCCTTGAATTCAAAATTTATCAAACATGAAAAATCAATATTTTTATATATTAGTGGTTTCAAATTAAATTAGGTCATTATTTTGAACAAAAATATAAGTCTATGTCCAGTAATTTGTATCTCTATTCTTAAGAGACTAGTATTTCATCGATTCTTTTGAAAATACTTTTTTTCTTTGCCTTTGAATTCAATTCAATAAGAAATCTAATAAACAAAATATAACTTATTGTCTGAAAGAAGACATAACTGTATTGTTTGAATCAAATTTGATTTACGACATTCTTCACACATTTATTGTAAAAATCTTCTAAATAGAAATATGAATCTAATTATCGTTCTTTGGGTGACATTTCGCTGCAATCAAATTGTTGTCACTAGAGGTGAGCTTCTGGTCTGATATGACTCGAATCTGATTTAACGAATCGGATTCGTAACTAATGTGATCTGGAATAATGTTAAGTCCGAAATAATGATAATTAACCAATTTTTTAGAATTAATTTGAAATTTTGATTAAAAGTTGGATTTACTAATTTCTTAATAAAAATAGAATTTGATAAATATAAGTATTTTTAAATGATAATGCTGTTTTATCCTATTTAAATTTAAGCTTGATAATATTAATACTTCAGATCTGATTTAATCTAAATGACACATTTTGTATTCAGACTCGGGTCTGATTGAAACAATTGAATTCACATCTATCTGTTATTTGTCATAAATAGCGAGACATAGATTCGATTCGTTCGATACATCTCTTGTGAATTGGTATATAATAATTTTGTTATCATTTAATCTAATTTGATTGGAGAAAGCAATATTACAGATTCCTATAAATCATTTGGAATTCTGTTGCAAAACTCAAACCTCAACAAACGCTTTGAGTGTCAAAGAATGAAGATTTAAACACAAAATTATTAAAAAAGAGCATTTAATTTCATTTTCAGTGATAAAACTTAATGAATCAAAAGTTAAACTTTTATTTAAATTATCATTTGTTGTAAGGAATCGAAAATATTGGAATTTATATTAAATAACATTTAAGTCTAACTAAAGTTTAAAATATTATTTATATATTATTGTATATAATAAGAGAACTAAACTTTATTCCACAGAATATAATTCAAACTGAGTCTATTCAGCAGAATTTGGGCGGAAATTCATTGTAAAGACCTAGAGGATATTTTTGGTGATGTTTGTGACACATAATTGAATTGCTGTTATCGTCAGGAAAGTGTTGTGGCATGGCAAAGCCTTCCGGCCATTTTTATTCTGGTAAAAATCTTTGCATGATATTCACTTATATTTTCGGAGACATGCCTAATCTGAATGCGCCAAATGAAAAGACATAGTTTTCATTAACAAAATGACCTTGATAACTAAAACTCTTAAGGAAAGTAAATATTGATATTTGCAATAATCGAGAGAATGACCACTTTGGGCACGAATTTAGACTTTAAGGGTTAACTCTATTGTGTTTTTACTGAACTTCAAATCGATATTCGCTGATAAAAGAGAATTCTCTGAAATGAGTTAAACATTAAATTGAAGAATCGATTACTGCAGGGATTAGTTTAGTCAAAAAAAAACTTTAGGCATTTTGAAAATTACTCAAAAACTATAATAGGCAAGGATGCCCAAAGTCGACAGCTCTAGGGGGGGGGTCTAGCCTGGTGGAAGACTAAAAATTTCTGAGGGCGGTAAACCTATAATGGTAAACTTTGGTAAAATTCTGGGGGGAGGGGTGTTTAACCTATGAATGTACTGCTTTTCGATTTGACTCAAATAATTGTTTCCTGTATTTTATTTTGAGTATTGAAAAAGTGTTGATTTCTGGTAGAAATGGAGACTCAGATCCTCACTTTAGCTTTATACATAATATGACCATGTTCACAAAAGTTGAAGATATGGAAGAATTTTAATCATTTTTGAGGTCAGTGGTCAATATTAGACCAGCACAAAATTATATCTCATTTACTATATATTCCAACTCTATTGAGATTTGTTTGCAAAAGAAAAGTTTGGATCACAATTGAAATCTAATACAATTGAAGTTCCATTGAAGACAATATTTGTGAAAAACGTACGAATGTCACAAACATACTCACAATTGTGATAATTCAACCCAAGGATACCATTACTATCAAACATTGTATAAAAGTTTAATCAATTTAAGCAATATTTGCAACGCATACACACATTTCATTTCTTAATATGACGGTCAAAATAGCTTCAAATCGTGCAAAAAAAGGTATCTCTAAATCTAATTCTGGTTATATTATATATTCATTTATTTTAAATCCCATTTTAATTTAGTTTTCGGCCATAGTGGCAAATGTGAGGGCAAAGGGGTCTTTGAGGCTCTTTCTCGGGGGGGGGATGTAGCCGAGCTCAAAACTCAGGAAGTATTTGGGCTATATCTAGAGAGAGAGAGAGAGAGAGAGAGAGAGAGAGAGAGAGAGAGAGAGAGAGAGAGAATAAATATTATAGTTTAATTAAAGGGAAAATAATAGATGAGTTTCCCAATAAGAAAGACAACAAAATTGAATTTATATCAAAACTAATTGGAGATCACTTGAAGCGAACACAGCTTTCAAATCAAATGGATTTCTATTCGGAATCTCTTTTTCTCATTAGACTCTTGTAATCGCTTTTTTAACAAAAGAGCCCACATTTCGACATAAATTTCAAACTACCCGTTAGTACATTCGCTTAAATACATTCCAATAAACCTAAAAACCGAGTCTTTTGTTGGCTTACAAATAAGTTTCTCATTAAATTATTCATATAACTTGGTATGAATTGTGTGTATACCTGCATAGGTGTACTCTGCGCTGACAGTGTAGTGAATCCAACGATATCACTGAAATATATGGTCACACTGTCGTAGGCCTCCGCTCTTACAGATTCACCTTTTATTAGTTGACTGGCGACAGATCTGACAATAAGATGTCATTTAATTAAAACACATTCCAAATGCAGGCCTTGTAATTGAGTTATACTATACTTAGGCAAAAGCTGATAAAGTAGGTCCTCTGCCTTTCTCTTCTCTTCCAAATAGTCAGAAGTTCTTTCCTGAACTGGAAATCAGCAAAAAATGAATGATTTTAATCAAATTTCTGTGACTTATAGAACAGAATAATTGAATTTAAAAGTTAGTCGACACCGAAATACTCGTCAAATATTTTACTATTCCATTAGATGTTTGATCTGAAAACTCAACAATAAATAATTCACTATAAAAATAGAGATTATCTGACTTAATGTTATTTTTTTATTTTTGAATTTTTTTGAAATCATTCAATTGAATAATATTCTTGCCATTAATGTAAGTGAATTAACTTTTGAATTTATTAAAGTTTTATTCGCAATAAAGAATAGCATATAATCAAAGACGCCCTTAAAGTGACATTAGATCAGTAATAAATAGCAATAAAGATAAAATGAATGAACAAGATTATGGCCATACCTAACGATTCTAGATTATTGGCATATTGTTCCATTCGCTGAAGTAGATTATCAAGTATATTACTGCTTTCGTTGGCCCTGAATAGTGAGGTAATAGAATAAGCGAGATAAAAACTTTACATCAAATAATTCCTGTATTATGGATAAGGAAATGTGCGTTATTTTAATGGTTGTGGCAAATCTCAAGTGAATATTTACCAAACTTATTCAACGCCCTTTCACAATGATTTTCTTATCAACATTTACTGCTGTAGGTAAAGATTGAGTCTTTCATATTCCCCATTGAGAAAAAGAAGCTTGGCTATGTCCTAAATTTTAGTCATTTATTTGATACACTCAACGCCTAACTTTTGATCACATTTTTATGGAAAACAAAAACAAGAAATGAAAGAAAATGAAAGAAAAAACTAAGTTAAAGGCAATTATATTGATGTCAGGGATAGTTAAGCTCTTCGATATCAAGGGTTATGTCGGAGCTAGGGGTGGTTTTGCCAACATTTTTCAAGCCAGGGGGTGACCCCCTTGATTATCCCTGGTTTATGTCTTACTTATTGACTTTTCTCATTACTGATTGTAACGAAACAAAGTCTGGCCTTTCATTGATGTCTTCAGACCAACACTTTTTAATCATTACCAATACTTCCTCGTCAGCCATTGTGTCTTCGAGTAAGGGTCGGAGTCCATCCTCACAAATGCTTTCAATGATTTCTATTGTGATTTTGGTCGCAATTAATAGCAAAAAAAAGTTGAGAAAAGTTTTATTAATAAATCAATAAATGAAACAAAAATTTCTTGTATTACAACATTTGTTGTCTCAAATGCTTTTGTGTCTTATTTTCCACAAAACTGTTAGACATTCTCTCATTACCTTTTGGACTCAGATTACAGTGAGTTCCACAATAGTAAGGACCCTGGCGTAACACAATTTCGTGTGCAATGATTGCAAAGCTATAGACATCGCCTTCGGTTTAATGATAATAAAAATAAAGTTAGACATCGAGTAAGTTTAGCATTTTATAACAGGGTTCACCAAGTCATATATCTTGTTAAAAATTCTAAGAACACCAACTTTAAGAAATCCAACATTACTTTAAAGGTTGCCTCTTACAAATATCGTTGCTTTCTCTTAAGACAAGTAGTTGGATGAACCCTGCTCATCAGTTTTATGAGCCATTCCTTCACATATAAGAAGTGTTTTTAGACTCCAAATAATGGCAAAAACCAAAAATAAAAATCAATGTTTTATGAAACAAATAAAGCAAAAACATTTCCTCAGTTGTGGAACAATGGCTCGTTTTGTTGACTAATACCTTTCTGAGTTCCTTTTGGGTGTATTTCCTTCATTTTGAGCAACTCTGGTGCTGTCCATAATTTTTCTAAAAATAGGAATAGTGTTTGAGACGAAAAATTGGAATCAAAAATAAGAAAACAAAATATTAAGGAAAGAGAGAAAAATCGTAAAATAAATTGAGAGCTCAGAATAAATGTAGAGGAATAAAAGGGTTTTTCTTTGTTTTTTCCTATCTCAGTTAGCACTCACTATCACCAAGGTATTAGCCAAAGTAAACTTGCTCTTTCTGAGTCAAATTAAAATGAAATTCTAATTGCAGTGAAGTATTTGATAGAATTTGTTCGGAGCACTCAGAGAGCAGACTCAACAACATTCAAATCATTAACCGTCTAATGGTTTGGTTTCACCACTCCTTTGATACCCCTTTTTAATGATCTCTCAAAGGAATTAAAGAAATTATTTGTTCGAAGAAAATGATTATTACTTCTCCAGAAAGCATAGGATTCGGTGTCGACGTCACACTTGCGAATGGAGTGCAGACCAAAGTCTGTGACTTTGAGGACAAATCTGCTGTCGACCACACAATTGCTTGACTTGAGGTTCCCGTGACAGTGCATTTCCGAGCTGTGCAAATATGCCATTCCCTTTATTATGTCATGCATAAGTGAATACCGAAACATCCAGTCTAATTTGATCTCGTCACTCTCGAGAATGTCTTGTAGAGAGCCTTTTGGACAATACTCTGTGACAATACAACAGTTTGGTGGATCCAAACACGCCCCCAAAAAGCGGACCACATGATTGTGCTGTAGATCTTTCATCTGATATACAATATGTATAAATCAAAGAATAATTTAAATTTTTCACATTTCAAATGCATTTCAATCAAAATATTGTAGTCTTTGCAAAGAATTCATCAAAAATAAAAAGTTCACAACAAAAGTTGCATAATACATTTTGTATTATTCATAAAGGATTCAAAGCAAGTAGCCTTGAGCAAATTTAACTACCTGATAAAATGACATCTTTCTTTCAATGAAATAGTCCTTGATCAAGTAGTAAAACTTATATATCCATAACTTTATTTGTTAATAATAATTAAATCAGTTTATATTTTACAAAAATTCAAACCATATTCAGAGAAACAGTTCAATTTAAAGCTGCCCCTTGCTATTTTTACATGAAATATCAGAGTGTCCCTATTTCCAAAGTCGAACATTCTTCGATATCTGTTAAAACAAATTTCTTATAGTTCTGCTCTAAACAGTCTGTTCACTCATTGTTGAGAGCCCTGAGCTGTACTCGATTCCAAGTTGTGAAAATAATTAATTGCAAGTATTTACTAGTAAATATACATGTATAAATGAAACATATTATTACATGTCCCGTAAATCAGGGTACTAAATTGAGGGACTTGTAGCGACAAATTATCTGAGAGGGTCGCAAATACCATATTAGTATTCAGCACTATGAATAACCATGGAACATTTTTAAGTGTTATTAGATAGAATATATACTCGATTCAAATATATAAAACATTCACTTATATTATTATATTATAATATTCTAATAGCAGCTAGTGTAAAATTTGAAAATAAGTTTAGAGCCCTGATTTCTAGGTCATGCATTATTCAGTGAATAATATTGAATAATATAAAGCCTCCTTGAAAATTATGTTTTTTGCCTTTATTATCCAAATAACTTTTGACGAAATTTTTGCTTAAAATAATTCGCATTTTTCAAAAAATTTATGAAAATGATTAAAAACTATGTCTGAGATTTTTAATTTGAAGTACAAAATATTAACAATTTTATACTATTTAAAAAAATATCAATTTATTTAAAGAAAAAACTGAGTGAAAAGTTATTCCCTTAACAAACATTAGTGTAATCCAAAAACAATTGAAATCAATGCTTCTGTTTGATTCTTGTATAATATTTGGGAGAGCTTTCGGAAAACAATATAGATTCTTTTTAAATCTTTTGAAGATGGCTAAATATTGGGTCAAAAAGATCATCAATTGTTATTCTGATGAAATTTTCATCGATTAATGAAACGATTATTAAAAAATAAGTGCAAATTCATTATCTATTATAAGAGTTATTCATTTAAAATGAGTCAAATCTGAGACCAAAAATACAAGTTCTCAACAATAATGGCAACAAATAAAAGCTCCAAAACTAATGCAAAGTGAAAGCGACAAAAGAGTGGTTCGTGTGATGCGAGAGATCGCAGCTGTTATTTGATATAAACATTATTTTCGAGAATTATTTGAACCAAATATAAGACGTTTTGACGCTTCGGTCAACTATTAAATCGATTGAATTATATTCGATGTCACACATAATCAGTGTTTACAAGTGTTTTGGTCGTACACTTGATTTCTGGTGAAAGTGTTGAGTCGTGAAATGTGAGGTAAAGCAGCCAATAAACTAAGATCCAGTTTCATCCAATCTCAAGATGCTCTAGCCTAGTATGTATCTTTTTCAGCCAGAGCTAAAAGTGATTTTAGGTATAAATAAGTGAAGTTATTTTGACTAATATCAATTATTTGAGCAGGTCTATGTTGAATAATGTTGAATATTCTTGATCATGTCAACTCACTGCCGGACCAATAACCAAACAGTTATCTGTAATGAGCAGTGCATTGTGTAATAAAACATGGTTACTTAGTTTCCAAGTCTTTTTCTAAAGTAATAAAACTCAATAAAAATGATAGAAATTGATATTTTTGTCGGCACTCAAAGTGTTATTAATATTGTTGTTGACATCCATTTATCTCTTTTATGTGTGAATACATTTCATTCGTTTCCTATATTTTATTTTTGATGTCAACACAAAAGTTTTAATACACTTATTCTGAACCCAAACCCAATAAATGAATGGAAATTAATGGAGATATTAATGGAGATCCAAATCACAATTGTCTTCATTTAATGACAAATATAAGTAAACATCAAACGTGTTTCAGCAGAGCATTGGATTAGTTATACAATGATTACATTCTGAGCAAAAATGCCATTCATTGTCAGATGCCGTCTAAATATAGAGCGACGGTTCCTGGAATATAATGTCACAATGGATTATCTGTATATTGTGAATAGACATCAAAACACAGCACAGGATAGCAATCTGAGTAGTGCTCACATCTCAATGTACAATACACACAAGAGCTCCTCCTTAACTCCTACCAGTGTTCTGTTATCTTCTGAGTATTCTTTCTTTGATCAGAATAACTGCATTCAGAATAGGAAATCAGAATCAGAGGCCAAGAGATGAGTGAAAAATAATATTTTCCTTTTCGTAAATACAAATCAAATATACTTAAGATATGAAAGTTTAGATCAAAAGAATTTTACGCCGACTTTCGACTCAATTGAATAAATGATGATTTAGTATAGAAGTTATTCCAACACTTTTCCGATAAATAAGTGGATGCCTTCACTTGTTTTTGTTCTAAGCATATGAGTGGCAAAACATGTATTACTTTATTTTACTCAAACTATGATTTACTCTTAAATTTATATTTTAGTAAATAACGAAGAGTCAAATCTAATTCTTTGCAGAGAAACACATATAAAAGAACACATGAAATGTTAGACTATAACTCGAAGATCATATCTCTTGGCTATAAGTCATTAGTAAACAGGAACAGAATAAAACGCAATACAACTTATGTCTAAAATATAGGTATTGTCCAAAAATAATTGTCAGTGTTGTCAGTGCGATATCTTTTAAGTCAAATACCAAAAGAAAGTTTAATAAAATTTCGATCAATATTTATATGCAATTAGAGTGCAGTCGACTCACATGTTTGAGTTCAATGAGAAGAGATCGGGTTATATCGACTCGCAATTTGTCGATAGGTTTGATCGCCACTACTATTCCTTTGTAAAGACCCGTTCGTGCAAAGATCTGACACGACTTGTTCTGGTCTACCAGTGGTAATGTGTCCGATGATATTGAAGTCTAAATTAAATAAAAAAAATATGGCTTTCTTAGATTTTAATCAAATATCAAAACAATTATCATTTCTATACTTTCCCGGAATTATCTCTCAACTAATTGAATAATAATTAAATTAAAATGATCAAGATTGATGAGAAACAAACTGACAATTATATAATAATCAGCTTTTCATGTAATCATGGGAGAAACAAACAAAAACAATCAATCAAGCTTAACTTTGTCACGAAGTTTCAGGTTTATAATCACAAAGACTAAGTTGACTGAAACCCCAGAGGAATAGCACTTTTGTGGCCATAAGGGGACCGACACTCGACAAACAAATTTCTTAATTGAACTTAAAAAATGATTAAATTCAAAATTAGAGCAAAGAATAGAAAGGAATTTCTCATTAATTGTAGACCAACTCAAGTATGGCTTAAGATTCAACAAAAGGTATTCAAATCAGTTCTTAATTTAATTTTATTATATTCTTGTTTTTATAGTGACTCTCATTAATAGCGAGGATTTCCTAAACAACACTTAAACAGAGGAATGAAAACACTTTTCATTTATTCAAATTCTAATTTTATTCGGATATTAATTGTCATTAAATTTAATTTTCCGCTCAAATGCAGCCATTTTTCAAATTCTTTTCAAAAGTAAAGACAGAAAATAAGATGACATGAAATGACTAACTCGAGCCAAACTCATCCTCGAACCAAAGCCCTGTCTATTATGAATGCCAGAAGAATATGTGATAATGTCATCAAAACGGATCTTCCAGGTCATTTGTGCTAATTCAGCCTCTAGTTTATAGTGTCGGTAAACAATTATGAAGAATATAAACAAGACTAATAGTAGACCGGTGAGTACACCACTAATTATTGCGTACTGAGAAGCCACATCATCTAGACATTTTTCATCTTCGAATCCACATTCAGGAGTATCGAACGGCGGTTCAGTGCGACCGCCCGCCCAATAGATTCGCTTATTGGGCACATCCATGAATTGTTGGCTCACACCATAATAATTGGAAACGACCTCATAATTGCCAGTACTCGGATCCATATTAAGCAGAGAATAATCGACATTTCGGTCCCCATTTTCATCTATACTGACGTTACCGGTAATGCCTAAGCGATAGTAACCAATAAAGTCAATAAAAGCGTAACGTTTAACACACTAACTGTATTTACATATTTTGTCTATTTTATGTTTAATCCTAACCTTGCTCATCATTAAGTCAATCGAATCGATAATTGCATTATTTATAGGTTTTTATGACTAATTTTTCATTTATTGCATTTATTTGTTATATTTATAGAGCTTTTCACTCAAAATCATATTTGTCGGGAAGTAATGCAAATAATATTTCAATTTTAATATAATAATAGAAATAGTTTTGAAAGTATTTACCTGAATATGTTCTGTTCCACATTTTACGAGTTATTAAATTTCCATTTCTTGATGAAAATCCCTCAGCAATCGTCTCATTGAGTGCCAGAGCGTAAAGAAATACGGATTCGTGGAATGCAGTCACAAATGTACTAACCTTTAGACGAATTTTAATAACAATATCATTAATTTTAATCAACATATTATTATTATTACAGTCATTATGTTAGAAAAATAATCTGGTTATGAATGTTTTCATGTTTACATCTCAGCCAAAACATTTTCAATCAGAACTCTATACGTCAAGAATGCAGAGAAAGTTTTTTTCAATTGTCTTAATGGATCTGAGATTTAGATTTCATTCAGAGCTGTCAATCAAATGATACAATTTATAATATAAATGGGAAATACATCTAAAAGCACTGGGAATTCACGCGATGCCTATTATTGCATATGTAATCTTCAAAAAATATTACTGATTTATATAATTGACACTCATTTTTCGTTTGCAATCTTCAAAATATTAATGTATAGTATAAATATTCTGAGCACATTTATTTTTAAAATCCGAGAACTCTTTCCCCTAATGTACTAACTGTTGACAAATGGATAGTCAAGAGATTGGATGCATTGAAGCGTTGATTTTAATTCACAAATTATTTAAAATATTTCTGTTTGCAGTGTTTGGTAAACAAAATAAAGTAATTCAGTAAATATCAGACCAAAAATAATGTATCGCCTAAGGACTGCTCTTATGACTAAGGATACAATTTTCATTGATCATTAATACAGTAGTAACCAACTAAACTCAACTCTTGAAGCGTAAGCATATATTCATACAAATATTTTATTATAATTCTAATGTTTTCGACATCTTTTAATACAACTAATTTTGAAACTTAATTGTGGAGAGAGAGAGAGAGAGAGAGAGAGAGAGAGAGAGAATATTTAATAAACAAATGAGTTCTCAGAAACCTTTGATAAAGCCTTTGGAATGAAATATTCTCTAATAGAGTGATCACTAAAGTAAATATTATTTGAACATGTTCATTTTGACCGCATATCTATGATGAATTTCTAATATTATATTTGAGTTTAGAAATTGTGATGAAAGACTCACTTCATCATGGTTTCCATAGTAGTAACCAAACTCATTCTTGGCGATAGCTTTGATGGATTTGGAGAATTCCAAGTATTCGTAAGACTCGGGTACTCTTGACGTGACTTTGAACAAAGCCTGAAATGCCAGCCGAGCCCTGGCGTTAATGATTGGATCGTCTCCTTCCTTATGCCAGGGTCGACGTGACCCGTTCTGACTATAAAACAATTATTAGAAAACTATAAGAATATATCCACAATTTACTGAACAATAGGATTAATATCATAACACTATGATATTATGAGAAAAGCATTTACAGTAAAGCCTAATATAAGGAAATCATCGCTAATAAGAAATCTTTTAATGTAATACTTAATGAGAATTTCTTTTAATGAGAGGTGAAACTACGTACTAAACAATGATTTGGTGATCATTGAGATACCAAAATCTTTACCTTAATGACAATCTCCTTTATTATTTGGTCACTAATGAGAGCTTTTACTGTATATTTTTCACAAAAATATATTAAAAATTCTATGCACTTCTATGTGCGTAATATAAACTAGATTATCCGCTTATGTGTTGGCCATTTCAAGACTTGATCAATTAATATTTGAAAGAATGACGCAATCTTCTTAGTAATTCAAAATAACATATTATAAAAACAAGCAAGGAAACAATATGCTTTTGCCATTATCATTAACTAGAATTGTCTTGGCAACCCTTCATCCACCCCATATTTTGAGTTATTCTTTTCTGTGATAACAAAAGAGGATTAAATTAAAAAAAATGATAAAAATATGTTTTCTGAGAAGAAATGCAAATTATATCCTTATTTTGGAATTTAAAGATTTATAATAAGTTAAACGCTTTTCTAAAACAAAATTGAATTACTTTAATGGTATTCAAAATTTTCCTAATTTTTCGCTACATTTGTTTGTCTGAATGACTCAATTCAGAGATGAATTCAAAGAAATGTTTTATATTTGGGGTAAAAAGCGATCTTCAAAATTGATTATAAGTTTTTGAGCTGAAAAACATATTTTCGTTGCATTCTTACAAATATTTGTCATTCTTTGCATTCATTGCCACGAAATGAAAATTATTATTATTATTGAAAATTTCTTAAATTAAATACTTTTGACTTAATTCTGAAATCAGGGGTGAACAAGGGGTAAGACCCAAGTGCCCCCTAGATTTAAGGCAAAAGTCTATATCCCTGCAAATATTTTACCTTACTCCCCCTTTGCATTTTTTCTGAGGAGTTAGGAAAATATGCCCATACTCTCCTAATTTTTTGGTTCGAGTGATTTTTGGTCCCCCTAAGGTCGAGGACCTTCCGAACCCTTACAAGAAACTATTTTAAAAATAGTCAGAATGAGTAAGGAATAAGAATTAAGTCTCCGAACAGACCAACGTGATCAGACTATCTAGGTTCAGCCAGACTATCAGTCATACATTATTTTGACCACTCTACTCAACTTTATAAAAGTATTTAAGAAATTGATGAGAAAATTTTCTCGCTTTGGAGCACCATGAGTATTATTTCAACGGAAGAAAATTGAGATAACTTAAGGCTTTCTCTTGAGCTCAGCCTTAATGCAGAACTTATTATCGCGAAATAAAATTCTATTAAATAAGAAATAAAATTCTTCGAAAACAAATTAAATGTATTGACTGTAATGTCGACCCAATTCTTATGAAGAAATCATTAAAGATTAAGAACTAATCAAAACAAAAATCACTCTATTTTCAAGAATCCATTTGATCATAAATCTTAAATGACCCAGCAAACAATAAGTTTTACATTTTTCAAAAGCGTCTCCAAAGAATAGTAGGTCATTTTCAATCATTGTCGGCACAGTGGCTCGTCGTGTGGCAAGATAAGAATTGACATGGACAAATATAACGATTAATCTTTCTAAACATTTATAACAAACCATCATTTATTTGAATGAATTTTAAATGGAGTTTGAACATCCCTTATGTTTCCAAACTCTAATCATTTATAAAGAATTGAAAATTCAAATGTCCCCCGAGTCAAGTGCTCACAACAAAAGCTCATTTTTAGAATAATTTGAGAGCTAATTGTCTATTCATGTTGTATGACATCCATTCTAATTGACTGACGAATAGATCGATGCTATTATCTATTGATTTATTTGACTTTCTTTTGCAAACACACTATTTGTGCCAAACATCAAAAATAACTCATAAGAAAAAGTCGTCTGAGAGAAGGGATTCTCCCTTTTCTGGAACTCATATTTAATGATAGGGATTGCCGTATGACATATGGAGCCATAGTATGCCAACACATGACGCACAGACCGCTAATATCAGCAATGAATTGATATGAAATTGAGGCTCACGTAGTCTTATAGAGTGTATGAGTTTTGGAGTGGTATCAGATCTGATTCTCAGTTGTTTTCACTATCGAATAACCGGTAATTTCAAGCTATGTTGAGCTCAACTAATTGTTTACCATAAATAACTTATCTCTTACTTTGCTATAGAAATGAGCCTGGATAAATAGACATGTTCAATTCATCCTCTTTAGAAGTGAGTGAATATCATCTTAATATTGAATAATTGACAAAAGAAAATAGAGTCAGAATCTGTTTTGACGCTCAAATCCATTAATATATTTGAGACAATCAATAAATCACTCAATAGTTATATATCGACTTCAAACAAATGATCGCCTTTTTATACAAATATATGTCCATTTGTGTAGATTTGTATCCACTTGTTATCAATCACTCGTCACATATATACCTCTTAATCGAATCGATGTTTTTGTATTATTTGTTGTGTTAACTCATTTCTTATTCGTAATGCTTTTGCAGTCATTCAGTCTGTAAGGCATTCAACATATGTTTTGATTCCTTGAATTCTTTTTGAGCTTTAGATGAACTCAAGTTTGTATTGATTCTGAAACTTTTCTTTGCTCTTCACTGGATTTTTCGAGAATTCCTCTGTTCTATATGACATGAGCAAGCAGACACATTATTTTATTATAGCGATTCTTAATTCATTTATTTATTGAGCTAACAATACGATGTAGAGTTGAAGAATGAGAAGTGCGCGCAG
>JAQGCS010001305.1:0-14542 GCA_034702105.1 Fuscozetes fuscipes | reverse complement strand
TAAATAACGAACTGTTTTTCGTATTGCTTTTGCTTAAGAGATAACTTGACTTCAATTAACATTTTGTAAAAAACGGCACTAAAGCTAGAACAAAATTACCTGTGCTCTTTCAGCTCTAATGCAGACTAACAGCGATCCGATCAAAACTCAAACCATTAAACTATTACTGAATGCAACACAAAATGAATAGAAATCGAAAATTGTCACAAAATCTTTGAGCAAAACATTTTTCTTCTCACAAAAATGGGCCGATATCTGGATAAGTTGTAAGACAAACTCTGAGGACTGACAGCCATAATAACATTATTTTTCTAAACTTTCAGTAACGATAAGAATTACGAATAGCTATAAGAGGGTAGACCCGAGTCTTAAGAATGCAAATATAACTTTACATCATTGGAGTTGAAAATAATATTCCAGTCGACTCTCCCTTATTTTCGTTATCTTAGTCTTGGCTCAGCTCTAATGCAAATTAGTTTTTTAGCCGAGAGAGAGAGAGAGAGAGAGAGAGAGAGAGAGAGAGAGAGAGAGAGAGAGAGAGAGAGAATAATAAGGGCCGTAATCTCTCTCATGTAATTTTAAACAATTAATCTCTGTCCTTCTTCAAAAACATTTCATAATCCTCTCCTTCTTTTGAGTTGAATTCATTGTGAGTTAGAGTCAAACTAAACGCCGAAAAATATTAATATAAAAGAAGGAATTTTCGTAATTACTTCGATCACAACATTACTTGAATTAATGTAATGCTAAGCAATTTGAAGAGTAAGAGATAATTCAACATATCATCCATAAAATGCTGGAACCCCTGCTCTACCTGAAGAGCCCCCAGATTTCGATCCAAACAAGCTTTTGATCGGTTTAGTCCGAAACTCACTTAATATGTTTGGAGTGCTTTTTTGAACTCTCATTAAATATGTTGAAAGAAAAATCTTAACTAATTTGTGACAAAAGTTCATTGATTCAATGCTCGATATCTATTAGATTTTATAATAAAAAATTAATATTTCATAAAATCACTTAACGTGTAATTCTCTATCAATTTTTCTTATCTGACATTTGGGTCTTTGAATTAAGAGACCGACAAAATTATGACAAATAATAATAATAAGGCGATTCACGATGAGTAGGGCTCACCATAGACTCACACTCTCTCATATAAATACGTTTGGGTTAACGAATATATTCTTTAGTGATGCAAAACACCGAATGTCAAAGACCTGCAAAATAATTGTAAATAAGATTTCCTTTGAAGAAAAAAGAGAGACACAAAACATTGCGTACGAATACAAAACTTATGCATAAATTCTCGCCTTTACTCCAAACAATCTCTTAGACAACTCTTTGCGAAATCGTTTTTTATTCTGACTTTAAGAGTCTTAAGAATTCAAATAAAAAGCAAAAGTAAACACCGAATGCAATAACGTCTCTATCATTAGAAGCGCTGTTCAAACAGTCATTTGTTCGCAAAATTTCTTTATTAAAGAAAATTTTAAAATATGTTTCTATTTAAGAGATTTCCGAAAACCAAAAATTATTACAACCTTTTGCTCATTAACTCAATGGTTGTACTGTTTTTTATTGAAAAAATTGAATGAATGAATGAAACCCACGATTTTATACGACCACTGAATTTATTAAGTATTTATATTTCATGTCTTCAGCAGTGATTCGATTGCAGATATTTTTGTGCAAAACTCAGACAATATTTCAAAATAAAAATTTTGTTTTAAACAGAGTTTTAAGAGAACGGAATATTAAGTTTTAGTTTTGCAACAAATGCTTCACTTAAAAGGATTTTTGAGTAAAAATAATGCTATTTATCAGGGTTGTTGTTTATGCATAGTGTGGCCCTTTAGCACGACTTGGGGCCGATATTCTGATAACGGATAAACATTTATTTTGAATTTATACTAATGTAATGTCCATTTGACTGTCCTTTAGGTGGTGGCAGTTCATACAAATGTGGTAAAGCCTCGAAGCGCTGACGTTAATGAAAATCTATTGTCCGAAACGGCAAGAAATAAATACGGACTCACAGACGAACAAGTCAAAAACGGACAGCCACTCGAAAATGTGCTCGAAGAGGTACTTCACTCATATATAACTTTAACCTAACTTTTGACACTTTTATTAAGAAGACTGGAAACGTCTGATTTGATTATTTAATTGAATGCATGAAAAGATAATTTGTGTTTTACTACAATTAGAATCACTTTTTGATAAAACAAAACAAAATAATTGTTTTCCTGTCTTCAAGTATTGCATAACTACTTAAGTGTTTCTTTCTTCGTGTCATTAACACAACCCATACGACAAGAATGAAGTAAAGACTGCTTTTCATATTCTGGTCATACCTTCACTTTCAAGTCTGTGCCAAAATGTTTATTGGGTTTGCCTTCACTTGACTCTTGTGTTCACTCATTATTCGAGTATTATATTCATCTCATTAAGGAATAGAGCGGTTCTTCTTCCCTGTCGTGGCTTTTGAACTTCTAGTTAGACGTCTTTCTTCACTTTTACTTATTGTATGTCTACCTGTGCTTTCGTGTCTATTCTACCTTAACATCAATATTCACAAACGAAAGCTAATCATTAGATTGTTTAACAAGAATGTTGAATGTTTGACAGCTGGACCAGTTCGCCAAAGCTAAGCTGTCCAGTGAGACGGGGCGCTCCTTTCACCTGATCACAGACGGACAGTTACACCTGAGACAAGTGCTTCATCCGGAAGCCTCCAACAAAGGCATACAATTAGCCGATTATTTCAATACATTCTATGACTTAAGAAAAGAGTTTCGAAAGTTTTACCGAAATAATGACATTCAGACCATTGAAGATATCATTAATTGTATATATTTTTCGAATTAAGTTTATGTTTAATGCAATGGCTTTTCTTAGATTTATCCATTGAAGGCGACGCTTCCGCCGACTGTGCGCTGCAAAAGGTTCAAAATATGGCAAAAATAATAATCAGGCTCATCACCGACGGTATGACTTAATGCTATCCACTTATATCACAAAATGCTTTCCAATCACTTGGATTGCAGTCATCAACCCTTCAACTATTCAGACAACTATTTACAGAATTTTCAATTCACGAGACCCTCTCTCTCTCTCTCTCTCTCTCTTTCTCTCTCTCTCGCTCTCTGCCATTGGACAGTTGTCTTTAAGCTGAACATAAATCGAATCTCTTGAATGCTTATCCTGTGGCCATGTCCTGACTCTTGAATATCTTGGAAGAATTTGATGTAAAAATGTAGTCAACCCGTAGAACCAGTTTGATAGACATCAATACGATGTGAAACCAATTCGAAGCCAATATATGAACCGACGATATATTTCTCGTAAATGTCCTTAGTTCACAATTTTTTTCGCTCAGAGTTTGTTGCGACTGAATTCATGATAGCAAAGCATTTTATGTTAAGGTCAAAGATATGTTAATTATAAGCAAAAGATTTCAACTCTGGTTTCAGTACTAATAAACTTCACTTTCTTTATAGCATTTTAGTGACAATATTTGCGATTAGAGTTTGTTTTGACCAAAAGTCTTAAACAAATTAAAAACTGCAATAAATATTCGTTATTCTGCATTAAAGTTAGAGTTAAGATCACATCTATTTTCCCATCAATTTATTCATAAAAAATGACTATTTTTTCGTTAATTTGAGTTTTTATGGAAAAGTTTGTGAAGCGAACACTTATTAACATATATTGTCATTTATTCGGATATGTTTACGAAATAAAATTCATGACTTATTATGAATATTATATTTCTTTTAACTCAAAAAAGAAGTCTTTCGTCAGGAAATCATTTTTATGGCCATTAATCTGAAATTATATTCAATTAAGTCTAAGCAATACTAAAATGTGGTAATCATTTGAGAGCAAAGACAGAGAGAAATGAGTATTATTCTCAATGAAAATTGAAAGACTCCAAAGAAATCATTTCACGTAATGACTAATGGCTTCGAAATAGTCTACAAATACTAGACGTGAATAATAATAAGAATTTCTGAATCAAAAAAAAAAAGAAAAGAAAAACTCTTTTTATTAAAAACAGAGTTGTATGCAATTGTTTGTTGTGTTTCTATCCGTTGCTATCTTTTCCTATCCTTAGTTTAGGGTTAGGAAAGAGAATGAAGAAAAAATTTTGGGTTTTATTTTAGTTCATTCGCTTTTAAACTTTTGGTTTGCGATAAGTACTGCTTTAGTGGTGAGGTCTGAGTCGTCTGACATATCCCAAAGCGTTTAATACCTGAATCACGAATTGCATAACTCATACTTGTATTACATTCTATGCCTTCCAGACATCGAAGCGAAGCATCATTTTTCTCATAGTTATAGGCAGTGCACAAACACTGCAAATTGAAGGGCTAAAGGACAACAACCCGACTCTCACTTTGGCTCACAAGAGCACTGATGGAACACAGAATAACTCAAGCGATTCCGTTTTGAACCGCTGTATCTTTTGTAACAAATTTTACCTTTCATACTAAAGTCAGTGAAGGGGAGAGGGGAGGCGGCACAACTCTACAACTAATTCTGGATTTTAGACAATCGCTGCGGAGGGGAATCCCATCCCGTCATTGAATGTCTGCGAGGAATACCACTATTGCAAAATGAGTTATTTCTCGAAAGCCATGAGTTGTCATGCGAGTCACTCAAACCCTACCAAAGCAGTACTGCCCTCAAGGATACACAATTATGATAACCTAGCTCATTTTCAAATATTTCTCTAGCCATTTTAATTGTATTTATAAGTGAATGCAGGCATAATTTATTTGAATCATTTAAATGTGAATATAAGGAAGAGTGTTCATGTTAGCGTCATCAGCGACAGCATAAGTGACTAGATAGCTTTCTAATGCGTTTTTTAAAAACAATTTTTATACTTTGGCCACAAAACTCAGATAAAAGCCGACACAACTGACACGACTTTCTCTTTCATTCAATTTCGCAACAGATTATTGATAGCAATAATTGATGTCTTAAAAGCCTATGTATATGAGTGTGCGTGTGTACAAGGTGCTTTTAAACGGCTACTGAATGCTTTTAGCTCCAAATTCTTTGCATAAAAAGATTCAATTCTTATCAACTGAAGGATCCACAGATATGTACATAAAAAAGTTGAAGTTCACAAACCAAACCTGAAAGACATAATAAATTAGGGCTTATTTTCATTGCATTCCCTTTCAATAATTCAAACCATATTTAAGACCACTTTTCTAAAGATTTTGTCAAATGTTTAGGACATAAATTCGAAGACCCAGAAATAGTGAGCGATAAATTAGAGCCCGGAATATGGTATGTATGACCCATTAAAAACATTTTAAAGCATTTTTTGAAAATACATTTATTATTCTGAGCCATAAAAATATTGTGCGGTTCTCTTCTTGAAAAGTCAAGGAAAAAGATTAGCTTACTTGTTTAAATTACTTTTTTATTTGACGTATAACAGTCTATAAGAATTTATATTAATAGGAAGGTATTTGGATAACAATTACCTTGTTCCTTATATAAGGAAAAACAATAAGCATAAAACAATCGCATTTTGATTGACTGTAATTTAATTATTAAAATTTGCAAAATTAAAGATCAGATTTCATACATTTATTTGGAATTAGAGGAAATTTTTAGATTTTCTTCTCCGAGATATTGACGATAACACTTCATGTGATAAATTTTCAAGGCTTTTCCAAAATGTATAATTTAACCATGATTTTATCGCAGATTATTATTTAAATAAAAAAATCATTTCGTTAATGGATTCAGAGAAATGTAAACTAATCAAGGTTGAATTATAGCTACAATGTATAAATTCATCTGATTAAAGTAAAGCTAGCTTTTCGTTTATTTTTCACCTTGCACATTTAATCGGTCAACAAAGATATACTCTTGAAAATTATGACATTACTCGCGCGATAAACATGCAATTCCTTGAAAATTTGAATAATCTTTTGATCGGAAGACTTGAACTTAATTTTTATTTTATTACATCATTTCGTTGAATAATAGTTTTATTGCAAATTAAACTCATTTAAGAAATAATCTAGCTACATCTAATGCGAATATTTAATGCATTTGATAATTACAAACTTTTATTTGAAAAATGGTTGAAATATAATTATTTTTTGTCAATTGTGTCAGTACTAAGAATGAAGTGGTTGACAGCAATACTGTGGTGAGAGCCCGGGGGCTGCCCTGGCAGTCATCAGATCAGGACATCGCCAAATTTTTCAAAGGATTAAATATCGTGAAGTAAGGCTTTTGTAAATTTGTTATAATTAGAGAAACATTTTATCGAATATTACGAAACGCTTTGAGTTTCCATTAATTTAATTTAATTTCGAAAAAATATAAAATAACCGAAGATTGAAATTTGAGCCACAATTCGATTCAAATTACAAATCATTTAATATAACTTACTATAAGTTATTATCGATTAAATCATTTAATTGTTGTCATATCTCAAGACTTAAGTATTAATAAATAGAAGAAAAGAGTGAAAAATGTAACTCAATCTGAATATAAACTAATCAAATGTTTGATAAAATTCACAACTTTTGATGACTTTAATATCTTATCCTTTTTGTCAAATTGTGTGCGAAAGCAAAACTATGAGAGAGGTATAGGTTGGGTATTGATAGGGGTAGGGGTCAACTCGTGTAATACTCGTGACCAACAAATCCTTGTGCTTAGTATTAAGGTTTGTTTCGAATCGAAAACAAAGTAATTGACAAAAGAAATAAATTAAGACATTCAAGACATTGAGTCTCAATGATTGAGACAATAAATATTTGTTTCCATTCAAAGTTAATTTGAATTTCAAACGACTGTAAAAATCAATTCTGTGTTAAAACAACTCAAATAATTGGATCAAATGTTTCGAAGAAAGACTAAATCAACAAAATTGTTAATAACATTAAAAATAAAATTATTTATTAATTTTTTCTTATTTTGTGTTTAGAGGAGGCGTTGCTCTGTGTTTGAGTCCTCAGGGGCGCAGAAATGGCGAGGCATTAGTCCGATTCGTCAATCAGGAACACCGGGATATGGCACTGAAGAGGCATAAGCATCATATTGGCCAGAGATATATCGAAGTATATCGAGCCAATGGAGACGACTTCATAAATGTTGCCGGAGGTCAGTCACTAACTCATCACTTTTTGCCACAAATTCTATATCCTTTGAAAGCCATAAGTGTTGACTAATTGACAAAATTCAAAACCTTAAGAACTAGTGATAAGAATCGCAATTTTTCTAAAGATTGCAAAAAATAGTCGATAATTATTCACTTCTTATACCATTTATTGCTTACGGTTTGAAATTATAATTAATTTTGGTTTTGAGCGCAAATATGCGCCACTTTTTTTCATTCAATAACAAAATCAAATTCAAAGAAAAAAAAGTTTTATTTGACTCAAAAATCTGTTGTTTTGATGGAACGTTAGTTTAAAACACTTAACACAAGTGTTTTATATATTTATATAATTGATAATTACGTCGAAAACCACCGCAAAGTATTCGCTTATCGCTAATCATAAGTCTAACAGCAATTATAAGATTGACTTTTAGTATAAAAATGATATTTCAATTCAATATATCTTTAATTAAATTTTAAGGATGATCAAGATGACTAACAATTTCATAATTATTTCTTCGCTCAAAAGTTTCAAGAATAAGCTTTTAAGTGATCGACTTTTTTAGAATAAAATAGTGTCTTGATGTTTGCGGTGAAAAATTGCGCTGATCAATTTCGGTGACAATTCTTATTTGAGGCTATATTAGATTTAAAGGGAATTTGATATTTTGCCAAAATATATGACAATTTATACGTTAGAGTCGTTTAATTCCTATTATCGTATTTAACATTCAAAGAGTGTATGATTGGAGCACATGGTCTGCGCCAATGTTAGTCCCGATGTAGTGCCTATCATAGAACCAGGCCTTGGAGGTGCACACCAGAGCTGTGCAGCAGAACTGTAGGTGTCTTAATAGAAAACTGATACCGATATTGAACTGACTGTCGATGATATCTCAATAATTATGACTTACGTCGAAATTTTCAATATTTGCAGCATTTAAGTGTATTTCTGCGCATTTAGTGATAACAGACTTGAGATGAAAGTACACAACATTTGGGTGTTTCAGAACCGCTTCCATTCATTCATTACTAACTGAGCGCTTATTTTCTATTGATTCCATACAATCATATCATTTGGAAAAAGTTTTGGTGCATTTCATTTGTGTCACATTTAATATCAATCAACTTTTAAACATTTGATCTATTCATGAATTAAGTTATGTCCTGTCCTGGAGTCACTCTAATGAATCCAAGTGCTTATCCAGCGATTAACCCGAGTCTAGTGAGCCGTCCATTTGTGCCAAATTTAGTTGGAGGGACGAATTGCATCAATTTATTTCATTTATATAATCCAATTGCTAGCAATCAAACCATTGATTACCGTTTAATTAATTACTGCTCACAATTGCAATTAGAGAGCATTTTGAATGAACCTCAAGTCAAATCCCGTGTCTTTTTGCCAGGTAATAACAATGAAGCACAAGCCTTCTTATCCAGAGGAGGACAAGTCATTGTACGGATGAGAGGATTGCCTTATGACTGCACTGCGCAACAAGTGGTCAGTGTTTCAATTTATAACTTTTCTAATTACTTGAAAGGAATTTTTTTCAGCCTTTTATTAAACTTTTTTTTATTCGGAATTCAATTGAAATATAGATTGAATTCTTCCGAAATGGAGACAATAGTTGTGAAGTTATGCACAACGAAGAAGGAGTGCTGTTTGTGCGTAAATCTGATGGTCGGGCGACTGGCGATGCATTTGTTCTGTTCGAGACCGAAGACATGGCAGTAAAAGCACTACAAAAGCACCGCGAAGTCATTGGCGCGCGTTATATAGAACTGTTCAGAAGTACAACCGCTGAAGTACAACAGGTCTGTACCACACTTTTTCAACACTGCTATCATTAAATGCCTCTTAAGTGATATTTTATGACCTAATCCGACAAAACTTCGATTCCTTTAAAATTAATTCTGAAAATGATTTTTTCAAAACATGTTTTCTTCGCAACCAAACAGTGGTCTCACAAATGATTTTATTGACTTTCGATACTCTTTTATAATCTAAGGTCTATTTATAACAATTGACAATAGATTTTATGAACATTTTTTGAGCTTTCAATTGAATTCTTTTTATTCTCAACGGATTCTAAACTATTTGAATCCAGTTTTTAAACATTAATCCTATTTTTACTTTAATTTAATTTCTCTTCAAAAATAGAAACTTTGTATAAATATTTGATTAGTGTATTATTTCTACAGAAGAGTCGAACAATTCTTGAGATTCTTTGTTCGTATGTTTGAACTGAAGTGGAGAAGAGTTAATGCAATGACGAAACCCTTAACACGACTGTCAAATGTTTATTAACTATTATTAACTTTTAATATAACATTCAATACTTAAGTCAATATCAGTGACCAAACCTTTTAAATAAAGAATTTAAGTTTCAAAAGGAATGGCAGAAATTCAAATCAACCTTTCTCCGTTACAATAATGTTTAAAACTTGAACTTTTACAACTCTGGGCCCAGAATAGAAAAGAACAGGTTTTTTGGTTTGAATCTATAGAAAGTATGTTATAATTTATTAGTGAATTATTACATATTTTCCATAAAGTCGACCACATTTTAGATGAGTTTTGCAAATATTCTCTTTTATTACTACTGTTTGGCTGAAAAAAATGTTTGGCTTATGGTTTAGAAACACCTGTATAGCAGTAAAGAGCGTTACTTGCAGGTGGTTTACGTACAATATTAGACGGAGTATACCTGTCTATGCAGTGGCAAAGCACTCAGGGATGAAAACAGTAGTGAATGTAAACTCAAAATATATGAAATTTCAATCAAAGTTTAGGAAATTTTTTGTAAAGGGAGTAGATTTTTGCCACCGAGAAGGGCACCAAATGACAAATGGCAGATGTCCTCTAATATGCCAACCAGTCCTCTAACAGTCCAACAGTTAAAGTTTATTATTTTCATTACATTTTCTATGGAGATGTAGTTTATTATAGACTATTAGCCGAATAATTAATCCCTAAATAAATGCAAAACATTCTCAAATCATTTCATTGTTAGCCTTTGTGTGAATTGTTTTGAGTCTAATTTTATTGAATATTTTGCCCAAACCTCAGGTTCTAAACAGAAGTATGGATCCTAGAACTTTTGAACAGCAACAGCCTTTGATAGCAAGTCTACCCCACGTTCCACTCATACCTCAACAACTGTTGCCGTCTGGTTCCCGGAAAGACTGTATTCGACTACGGGGTCTGCCATATGAGGCACAGGTCGAGCAAATACTTGAATTTTTGGGAGAGCATGCGAAGAATATTGTCTTTCAAGGCGTTCATATGGTATATAACGCACAGGTATTGCCATTGTTTTAATCTATTATTTGATATTTAAGACTAATGTCTAATAATTTAATGAATGCTTTATTAAACTCAGAAAATTGTTTTCAGATAATTCGTTATCTATTCTTCTATTTGATAAAAAGTATCTTTATTTGAATGATAGGGTCAGCCATCGGGAGAAGCATTTATCCAAATGGATTCGGAACAGTCGGCTCTTTTGGCCGCACAGCAGAGACATCATCGGTATATGATATTTGGCAAAAAGCAACGCTACATTGAAGTATTCCAGTGCTCTGTCGATGACATGAACTTAGTGTTGACGGGAGGTATTCCTGTTCAGCGACAACTCCTATCTCCAGGTTTGACACATTTAAGTCAATGTCAAGTAATAGACTAATCTTTAATTTATATATGAAAGGGGGAACACTTTTGCCGCCTCCGTACGGCGCCTACCCATATCCCGTACAAACTTCACAAGTCCTACCTACGGCAGTGTCTGCGGCCAGCGCTGCCTCATTGACACAGGCTCGGATTCCAGCCTCATTTGCATATCCGAATCCATTCAATCTTATCTACTGGCCATACCCATCACCACCGGTGTCACCTACCACATACTACGCCCACTCGGGCCCTACTATGGTAAACATGCGTGGATTGCCTTATAATGTTCAACTTAAAGATGTGCTTAACTTCTTTAATGGTTGGGAGGTTAGGGGTCTCTAAATTTGCTTCAAACTAATTAACTCTGATAACTGTCTTTGGGTGCTGACGGGTCATCTTCTTGGGAACCTTTGCTCGACTTTATTGATAATGTGTTCAAATCTAATGCTATCAGAACTTAGTTTGGTTGGTCTGAATGTATGGTTCTCTTAATTGCTTGATATCTTCGTTCGTAACACTTTTAACTGAAGTTATGTCACATATGCTTCATTCCCATACCTAACATAAGATCCGTGACCTGAAAACAGTGGCGTATATCTCATTTCAATTGATTGCTTTAGAAATTTCCCAAAAAGCAAAAGAATTGATATCTTGGAAACAGAATAAATGCTTTGAGATAATCAAATCCTCGATACTATCGATCAATTAAAGTGACTAAACGCTAATCACTGATTATTGTGTTCTTTATTTAATTAAATGAATGATTGGTCTAATAGTTGACGACTGACTGCATTCAACTGCAGCGCAACGGTGACGGCAGACCCAATGGCGAGGCAATGGTCACCTTTCCCTCCCGGGCCGACGCAGAACGTGCAATACAAGAGAAGAATCGTCAGAATATTGGCAACCGGTATATCGAACTATTCATGGCTTGATAGCCAGCTCTATTAGTAAATGAATTTTTTTGTAATATTTTGAGTGCATTTGTTTCGATGCAATTAATTTTCTGTAATTAATGACAAATCAAATCAATTGTTTATAAACAGAGAAATGAATTTGTTTTTGACAAATGTTGTAAAGAGTTTGTAATTTAGACGAAAAGATTAATTTAAATTACTATTTGTTGATTTGTTAATTAAGTATAGCAAAAGGTCTTTAATTAAGAAAAGGATAAAGTTCAAAGTGCAAAAATACGATGCGAGGTCATTCTTTATAAAATCAAATCCAAGTTAACACAAATACAACTAAATAACAGTCCATTAGATAACGACTTTCTTTTTGTATTATTCCACTAAAAATAATTTATTTTACATTTATATTCGAATCTGTATTTTTATATATAAATATTTTGATAATTAATTCTATCGATTATCTCATTTTATGAATGAAGAAAAGCCTATAAATATATTTATCAGTGATACTGATATTTGAGTGAGCAATGAGTCTACCAATAAGTGCAGCAATGAGTACATCAAATACAGCGAAAACTTTCTTCATTTTTCACATTAATGTTATATAAATACTAAGCAATCGATTATATAATTATATTGCGAACCAATTCATTGCCTTAATAATTACATCGAGTGCAAAGATATTTTCGCAGATATTCAATGATTAATAGCAACAAAATACTAGTTGTCTTCCATAACCCTATTTAAAAACGTTCTTCAGTTGTGAGCTCTCGAATGACAGCCCAAATAATCATAATTATAATAATTTTGACGATTTTGATGACTATTATTCTCAATGCAATTGTAGCCCAATATTAAGAATCATGTTTTGTAAAGAATCGCATAAATATTTTAATTATTTTTTTTACTCATTTCAGGCGTTTTCTGAAATAAATCAAAACGCCTTTTGCGAAGAAATTCCTTAATTCATAGCGACGTCTGAGTCTTGAAAAGCCATAGACTAAACTTTCATTTGACGAATGCAATTCTTATATAATCCTTTCATAATTTATTTGTATTATACATTTAAAACATTATTAAACATTTATTCCTTGTTAAAGGGTTAGACCCTTTATTGGCTGATACATAGAGTGCCTTAAATATAAGCCTAATGTTTGTGAAAAAATGATTTTAATATTAAGTCTAATCATAATTATTATTATTATTACTTATTATATAATTTTCAATGAGGACATTTTACAACTATTATAATAATGAATCATATTTCTCGATTGCACTTAACTTTAATAGTTAAGTATTTCAGTGCAATCCATAATACAGTACATTCCGCCCGAAAACATTGTTAACTCTATGGAATAAAATCATTACTTCTGTATCTAATCCTATTATACTCCAGAAGAATGAGACAATTCAGACAATAGATTAACAATTTTTGTAAAATACAATTTAGTTTATTTTTATTCGATTATTGTATTTATAACATAAATATTTTGAAATAATTTTTATACATTTAATATTAATCCTAGTCTTCACTTCAATTGAATTATTTGTAAACCTTTTGAACGTCTGCTTTCTCTCCAATGTATGCATTCTTTTCGTGAATATTTTGTTTAGTTTTTGTCTGATTCTGAGCTAATCTTTTCTGAAACGAAGCATATTCTGAGTAATTGTCATAATTATATAGTATTGGTTGGATGTGTTGTTCGTCTTTCAGTCTTTTCGTGAGTTTATCTCCACTTTATGTGAAAATTATCTTAATTTATGTGTATTTATAACAAAAAATAAGTTATTATAAGTTTGTTAATTGATTTTAATCGAATATTTCTATATAAATAAGAAACAATGAATCCGAGACCAGGGGCAATCAAAATGTAGTTCAATTCAAAATATTCTCAAAATGATGAGATATTTTGCGATTATTTTGTATTTTATTAATCAAACATTCCTTCAAAAAAATACATTTTTATCTAATTTCGTAGCATTTAATTACTTATTATTTATATCGAAACCAATATTTAATAACTTATATTAAAATTTTATTTTTAATGAATTTTCATTATTTGTCTTTTTTCCAAACAAATAAAATACCGGTCACTATGAAAGGTTCAAATGCGCTAGTTAGTTTAGTTTAACAACATTTAAACATTCAACTTTTAAAAATATTTAGCTTTTCGTAAATTCATTGATAATAAACATTAGTGAAATTCAAAACATTCAAATAAAACATGCTCATTCATAGTCAACAAAATTGCAGTCATATTTTCCTATCAAATCATTAGAATCGAATGATTAGGTTTCAAAAGTTAACTGGCAATTAACATCGATATATTGAACAAACAAACTTCATAAAGGGCATTTAAGTCTGTTATTCATTAATTTTCAAATATCATAAGGCCTTTACCTGTGGTTGAATTTGAAATGGACAACAATATAAATAGGTAAAATAGTAAACCTTTTTTCAAAGATTTCTTTTGTTCTTACATAATCTAGTAAAATATTGATCAAAGGATCAGTTCCACGTCTATATAGTTGGCTCTATATAGCATAACACTCCCTCATAGAGATTACATGCAAAGAGGATGTTAAAACTCTCCTAGATAAAAATTAGGTAATTTAAGGCGATTGAAAATTATATAAATATAAACATATCTGATTATTCTCTTTCATAATATCATAAAATAAACCAGGGAATAATTCCGATTCTCAAGAAAATAATTAAATTTGTTAATTTTGGTTGATTTTAACCCTCAAGATGGTGGCTCACCATGCCCATTTTCGCATATTTTTTGCTTTTCTGTTTATTTATCAGTTTGGTGAGGG
>JAQGCS010001304.1:0-14545 GCA_034702105.1 Fuscozetes fuscipes | reverse complement strand
TTTTCATTTTTAAATCTCAACAATCAGTCGATTTTCAATATTTAATGAGTAGACTTTCAAACTTAATTAACTGTAAGCATAGAATTAAAATCAATATTGGAATCATCAGTGAATACAATTTGAATATTAAAGTCAAAGTATTCATTATTTTGTATATTCTTTATTAGTAATACTGAAAATTAGTATACATTGAAAATTTGCAAATAAAGTGATATAATAATCACATTTTTAAGACGAAAGTCATTCAAAATAAAATCAATTTCTAATCAAAAGAATTATTCCAAACAATTACTTCCAAATCAATTTAGAAGTAATTGTTTGGAAAATAGACAAAATCGCTGACAACAGACTAATTGTACTCTTCTTGCGTTGAATATCAAAGTTTACGCAAATGTTTGCAAAGTTTTCTCTTTCCTTAATTCTATTTTTGTGGTTAAGTATTGCTCTGAAACTGTTTTGTATTTACTTTAATGAATTGAGTAATTAAACAAAAGAGCATATCTTCAATAAATCTTCAAACATTACAACAATCATTCATTCAAATCTATAAAATAAGCAAGTATCTGCTATAATGATCAATATTTCCGTAAGGTCATTTATACGTTCTAGTAACATTCATGAAGAATGACAGAATATGCAATATGTTAAGCCTGCAAGTTTATTAAAACGATAATTGAGCGTATTCTAACACAGAATAATGTTGTGGCAAAAGAATTGTGGATAAATTAAAAGGTTATTTTAAGTTTAGACTTCTATTATTAGTGAGAATTCCAGTGCTCTCTGTTTTCAATGCAAACTCTGTTCTCTTACACAACAGCTCAGTTGTGTTGTGCTGTTCTCCACTCTATGTTATCCTCTCCGGAAAGCAATCCATAAACTATTGACAGCAAATGTTTGTCGAAAACAACTTTAATAATCTCTTCACAAGTTTTCTCAATGAATCTGATTTTTCAGTGAATGTCTATAAACATGTAAAAATGTCGAATATTAAACAAAAATGAGCTTGTTAGCTTAGATTGAGTGTTATGGCAGTGACCGGTCGCAAACATTTGACCCGTTGTGGCAAATGTTGTTATTATTGCCGACAAGTGACCACATTCTTGTTCTCTCACATCGGTTTGTGTACTCTATTGATTGGTTACGCACTGGTCGGGGCCTTCACTTTCCAGGCGCTCGAACTCAAGAATGAAGAAAAACAAAGAATCGAAATGTTGAGAGTTCGCGACCATATGATCGAACAGTTATGGAATATCACACAATCCAGTCCTGTTCTTCGACAAAATGATTGGACTACAGAAGCAAGAAGTAAACTAGAACATTTTGAGAAGAATCTGCTCGAAGCTGTGCTCAGGAAAGGATTTGATGGTTTGTATTAAAAAGTTTTATTTTTGAAAATTCAAATTTTCTTTATGATATGCCAAAGTGGTAGTTGCAAGCTTATTTTATCTATTCAATAAAATATTACAGTAAACATGGTCTATTTCTTATATGCAGATAATAATCTTTTCGAACCCGATATAAGTTTTAATCTCAAATCTAAGAGTTATTCGAGTCATTAGAATAATTGAATTTTTTTAATGCCATTAGAAAACTATTTTTGTGGAAACGTTTGACTCATTTATCTTTCATTAGTTTTGATTAATTTGTTATTTTATGAGATTTTGCTTTTTCTCAAATGTAAGCTTATTTTCTAAAATAAATAAATATATTTATAAATTAAAATAAACACAAAACTAACCTTAACTCAAATAATCGATAATACTTTAAATTTAAATATATTTTTGTTTTGAGTCAACTTTCAGTCCTTAATCTCAATTAAATTCAAAAAACAAGAGTTTTGTGGAGTTTTACTAATGATTTGAATTCCTATGAGTTGTTGTTTTGTTCGAATAAATTACTCGAAAAGATTATTATCTCAAATACAAAAGTTCTAAGAATCACTTTTGTGTCCAATTATATGAATCTTTCAGTTCTTCAGATAACAGAGAATTTCCACAAAATCAGTACAAATGAAAGAATAAACTTTTAACACAAAAGTGTTTCGTAATCTTCTGAGTACTCAATAATGGGTTTGCTTTCGATTGAGAATATATTTAAGTGAATGAATTAGCAGAATATAAATAGATTGGAGTACTAAAAGGAGTACTAAAGGGAGTCCTAATCCACACTTCCTTTACTTAGTTTTCAAAACTTATTAGTTTTATTGCATTTGACTTTAAGCCAATTATTCTTCGAGTTTAAGACAACAAATATAAACACTTTTACCGCAGAATATCTTAATTTAGCCGACAATTAATTGATTGATTTTGGTCACGAGTCTCATTAAAATAACTAGGCTTGATATTTTTTAGGCCTAAATAAACATTTAAAATATGAATATATTTTACCGAAACTGATGTTTAAACATATTTTAAGAAAATTAAGACTAAATTATTAGAATCGATTAATTATATTATATTCTTTTGAAAACTTAAAAGGACCATAATCGTTTTGTTAATTTCCGTCCATTTCATAACTGGAGAAAATATTGATTATTTGTTTAATCAGAATATTCTTCACTTTAGTCTCAGAACAGAAAAGAGACTAAAAATATTTGCTTTAATCAAAACATATAGTCTTCTGATATTAGGAACAGTCACTCCTACTGTGCGTCAGAATATTTGGTGAATTTTTGCCAAAAAGATGTCAAAAGTTGATTACAATTATTATATTTGAATCATAAGTCAATTTGATTTAAAAATATTGATAATTAATAGTCAACTCATGTCTTGAAGGAAGTGATGACCTGAATAAGAAGTCTTCCCAGTGGTCGTTCTCCGGTTCACTTTTGTACTCCATTATTGTTATCACAACTATAGGATATGGAAATGTCGCTCCAAGAACTGGTAAATGTGTGAGCATGCTAACTTTAGTAATATATTCAATTGATTGACAGATTGGGGCAAGATCGTTACAATCATATACGCGATAATAGGAATTCCTCTGACCTTCTTCTGCTTGTCGAACATCGGTCATGTTATGGCACATTCATTCAAATTCATTTACTGGAAGTGTTGCTGTTATTTATGTGTCGCTCCTAAACGCAGTCAAAAATCGGCACAAAAAAGAAAGTCATTCCGAAGGCGGCGCTTAAAAGTTACGGAAAACTTTGAAATGGGACCGATAGCAGCACACCACACCCGACGCTCTCAAATGTATTCTTCATATAACGATCACACGAATTGGCGGCGAAACAGAATCGGAGAACACGACTCCACACCCATTATATGCAACAAATATGCACTCAACGATGAGATCATGGAATCGACCTCAAGGTTTCCCGGTATAGCATAACCATTCATAAATCTTATTAAATGTATTAAATTCAATAATCGAATAGGTCCGCCTCCAACGCCATCTCCAACTTCGAACCATCCACCCAGTTTTCAATCACTGATGAACTCTGCCCTTCCACAGCCAATCCTACAACAGCCGCACTCAACGCCTCAACCAATTCCCAAACACATGAATTCCGTTCGATTCTTCAATGACACGGCATCACAACCAACACCTCTGGAAACGACAGTTATGGCATCGCATCACATGTTGCGGATGACTGAAACCGAACGCAACTCAAGCGATGAAACCGATGAGACGGACGAAGAGAGCGACACAACTGCTAAAAATATTCCGATCACTATATGTGTGGCTCTACTGATCAGTTATATTTGTGGAGGAGCAATGTTCTTCGCTAACTCAGAGGGCTGGTCGTTCTTAGACGCCTCATATTTTTGTTTCATAACTCTTTCAACTATTGGTTTCGGTGATTTAGTACCGGGACGGACGGTCTCCTCTACAGATAAAGACGGACAGGTCACTCTTGCTATCTGCGCTCTCTACTTGTGCTTCGGTATGGCTTTGGTGGCGATGTCTTTAAATTTGCTTAAAGAGAAGTTCACGACTTCTGTCAGATCTATTGGTCAGAGGATTGGAATTTTGGTCAGCGATGACGACGACGACTAAGTTTTGCTAAAATTGTTTTAAAGAATCGTTTCTAATATAAAATCAATAAAATTGATTCAATTGAACGACAAATGAATTTTAATCGAAAGAAAACAAACATTTGTTTACAAATGAGAACAAAATGAATACTTATTTAAGGATTAAACGAATTAATTATTTGAGATTTGAGTCGACTTTAAATTAAGAGATTATTTGAAAATCAAATGAAACTAAATTTTACAAAAAAAGACAAAAATCTAAATAAGTGTTTATAAAAAGAGTCGTTTAGTGAATGGAAGGGAATACAAACACTTTTAGAGTTGGGTTTTGGCGTTAAAATTGCTGCTCTTTTTGTCTGTGAAGAGGAATGTTGCAAATGAACGACAATTATCTAAAAATGGGATAAAAGTCATATAAGATATTAAACTTATAGTATGTTTACTGCGAAATACCGAGAGTTGGAATCTGGTGAACGTGAGGGTGGAGTTCGAGGTCTGCCGCCATCCCTGACGTGTCCATCGCGTCCGCTGCGTCTGACGGGTGTCGCCGAACGACTTCGTGACCTTTGAGAAGAAGATAATCAAGAAGTGAAGTGAAGACTCGTTGTAGACATCAATTGATGCGAGACTTTAATTGACTGACGCTATGGAAGGGATTAGGATTTGATTCGATTCTAAGTAATAGACACTAATCGAAGAGAAAAGTTGTCTTTCGAGCGGACACTAAGTGTTTGAGGGAAGTGTTTGTGACATTCGATTCAGAAGGTGTTCGACAATCACTGACACGAGGCGTGCGATCGTTGCGATGGCTGTCGGATGGCATTCATGACAAACACCACAATAACACCGCCGAAGAGATGTCGAAATAACTAATAGTGATTATCATTCAAATGAATCCCATTCTCGATGTCACTGAGAATCAAATTCAAACAATTATCTAATCGTTTGAATCGATTGACAGACAAAAAGGCAATTAATTTGTTTGACTTCTTATGCGATCTGTTCAGAAGAGTATCGATCAGAACAGTTGTGACGAGTGGTCGGGAGTCAAGTCATTAGAGACTAATATAAATTCATTGACCGCTTTGTTTGGCATAAGAGTGCGGACGAGTTATCCCTTAAAAGCAATGGATTTGAAACTCATGTTCGCTATTAAAATATGTGGTCTAATGTCAGAACGCAGTCATTGTTCAGACAATTTCAGACATAGTTTAGAAGACTTGGCGTCGAAATCAAGTGTTTCAGATATTGGAGGCAGTGATTGAAGAAATTGTTTGATTGATTGGCATTCAATTGATTTGCGCTAATGATTGAAATACAAAGAAATCTTAGCCTTAACTCAAATAATTTGTTTAAAACCACATTAAATATCAAAATAGAGTTTTAGTAAAATTCATATCAAACTATAGTTAACTATAAGTTAATTAAAGACTAATTAATTATCGAAAAACAAATACTTAGTCTGAAAATCAGTTCCAATAATGCAAATGACTATAAATTAATTGATAAACACTTTTGCAATAAAAACAATTAAATAAAAGTCTATTTCATTAAAAGTCATTAATTCAATGATCGTTCAAAACACCGTTCTTTCTCTCATACCTGGAATATCGTTTCCGGCGATAGTCGTCTCTATAGTCATCACCACTTCTTCGGGAGTCTCTATATTCTCCACGTCGAGGAGGAGCACCTCTTGAAGAAGGGCTTCTTCCTCTATATCCACCGCCGCCATAGCGATCACCTCCACCACGACCACCATACCTGTCCTTATCGTGTCGGGTCCGACCGGTGGACATTTCTACGCGTACTCTTCGACCGCAAATCATTCTTCAACAACAAAAGATTGAGTAAATATATTATCCATTAAATGGGAAATCGATGTCCGACCCATTAGTGGGAAATTGCTTTACTTTATCGTTAATAAAATGTTTATTTGAGGACTTATTGACTCAAACATTAATTCAACAAATCATCAAATAATGCAAATAAGCGTTTCCTCTATTAATGGCATTCAATTGAACTTTACTTTCAGTCAAAAGTCAATAAATTTGTCGAATAATGGATTAAATAATCGAAACGATTTCGATATACCTTTCAATCAATAGTTTCACAAATAAATAGAAATAATTTCTAAATATATTTGAAAATGAATTCAATGAGGATATGAATGGAAGGTCCGAACAGTTATAATACAATACGGAAAGGTATCAATTGGTGACATACTTGCCGTCGAGGCCACGACACGCCTCCTTCGCATCTCTTGGATCGTCAAACATGACAAAAGCAAACCCTGGTGGATTTGTGGCCACCCATACATTGCGAACGCGGCCATAGCTTCCGAACGCCTCTTCTAACTCATGTCTGGTGCCGTTTGTACCCAATTCGCCCACATATACCTTGCAATCTATAGGACACGACTCACGAAACCGAGAAGACATCACTGATTTTATTATAAATAGCGTCCGATTTATAAATATTATACAAAAATCAATTTAAAGGCAATATATTTATTGATTTTTATTGTTTTGTCTGAAATGTGAGACGAAATGAAAACCTAATGAATGAAGAGTTGAGACAAAATGCAAACTCTATTCATCACAAAGTCATACAATTATTGACTATTTTCTAAAGAAAATGAATTCAACTCTCAATACATTTATAACTAATTTTGTCAAAAACTTTCTATAATACTGTCGAACACATCGCCCAACAAAATGTTGAGTCATTCATATACAACGTATCGTCACAAATATTAGACCACTTTTGGAGAAAACCATTTGACTCTTAAATTATACACAAATTAATTACTTTTATTCAGAAGTAATTATTAATTACTCATTAATACAATTATTTGATTGAAATTTATATAAAATTATAAATCAATACTTTGATTATATATTACTCATTCAACTCGTATTATATATAATTCAGAAAACATACGGATATGAATCTCTTGAAATTCAACTCTAATAAAAATTAGCTGAGTCAAACTGATTATTACACATTTCAAGGTTAAACTAGAGCTTACAACCACAGTTTAATAATATAATGAGACATAAAATGGAAAAATACTGGTTTCACAAAATAATAATATTTTAGTCAAATATATGCAAAATGAGAGCAAATATTCAAATAAATATAATTTTAATCTTTTTTATATCTCTTATAACTAGTAATTAATTTATATCTATTAATAGCGACCAAAAGCATAATTAAATTGATGGCATATATTGTAACACAAACTATACAAAGGGTTTTAAGAATAAACGCCAAAATATATCCCAAATAAATTGATCCCAAATTAGAGACAATTGCATTAAAAATATAGGCTTTTGTTAGGAATAAGGAGTTGTGGGCGAAGTTGCCTAGAATCAATTGAATCAAATAAAATAGTAGTCCGTAAACAGGATTCGGAAAATTGAAAGGTTCGGGTAATACTCCAAAACCATTACCATATCTGAAAAAAATCATTTGTAGTTAATGTCAACAATTGTGTAAAGAACTCATTAAATACTTTGAGAGAAAGACTTTCGTACAACTGATGTACGAATTGATGTCACAAAAAGCCTTATATTTGTTGTCGTTTTCGTGCAATACTTCTAAGTATAGGGTATAGAAAGACAGCATTAATCCCACCGATGAGATCACCGACAGGTATATTGTGTTCTTCGACAGTCGATGGATGAGCTGTTTTGTCGAAACCATTGCCTAATATTAGAATTTGAGGAAAAGAGTGATTCGCTTCAATAATTGTCAAAGTCTTTAGTCGATAGCTATCAAAATGAGATAATTTTCATTTAAAATCAATCTTTTCGTTTAAATATTTGATGCCTTCAAAAGAGTTGATTAGATGAGGAAAACCACAGTTCAGTTCATTAGTGAAGCCAAATAAGTGAATACTTGTAAGTGGATTAGCAGTTCTACACAATTGCATCCAAATATATTGTATTGAATGGTAATGTCGTTCAAAAACCAATTATCTGAACAAATGGTTGATTTATTTTGAATTTCATCAAAAATCAATGGTTTCCTTAGAAACGACACAAACTTTAGTGAAGCACATGTTTGCCAATAATTCACAAAATAAGTTATTGTTATTAACTTTAAAGGAGTTCAAACTTGCAAATTTAATCTTAAGAAAACAATAAATCAGAATAAAAAAAACTCTATTAAGTAATTTAATTTAAACAAATTCAAAATTGTACTAGAGATTTTTCTGGTAAAATATATAGAATAGCAAGACTATTTTGGTCTCAGTTTTTAGGGTATTTATTTAACGGTTAAAGTGTAACTTATTTTGAGAAATTGCTTTTCCTTTAAATGTTTTCAAACATGTTTTAAAAGTGTGTTTTAATCACTCAATCAATCATTTAGTTTAAACCCAATCTTTGATCAATTATCTCCAGAAATTGTACTGGTAATATTACCGATGAAATGCTGCCAAAACCAAAGTTTGATTTAACTCCGAGACCAACTTTAGTCAATGCCAGTCCGGCGCCGCCATTGGGTCGGACTTGGTTTCAATATAACCCGAGTCAAGCACTGAATCCACAATATGTCAACACTTATCCAAATTATGGCCAAAATTATTCAAACAATAATTACCAGTCATTTGGTAACAATTTTGGCGCTTCTGTTGGATGGCATCAAAACAATTACAACTCAACTAATAATTTGTTTGTTTCTAATCAAAGCTCTGTCCCTAAGGTTTGGAATCAAAATTATAACCAAAACTATGGGAAACCACAACACAATCAAAGAAATGAATACCAAAACAAAAGGTTCAAAGACAATGACCATAAGAATTTCGCCAACAATTCAAATGCCAATAAACAGACATTCAATTGTGGCACTTGTTGTCGTTGGTTCCCAACTGAAGAACTTTATAACCAGCACTTGAGTGAACACATTATGGTCAGTGTTAACACATTCTTATTCAATTGAATTGAATTTTATGGTAATCTTGCTTTTATTTTACTCTAAAGTGTGGTTTAGATGAATGTAAATTCAGAGCACATCCCAAAGTGATAGAATCTCATCAACGGATGCAACACTTCTGCTTCAAAGACAGGTCTCTCGTCAAGAAGTTTATGAGTTTAGACACTGAAGAGGATATTGAAAAATGGAGAGAAGAGCGCAAAAGAAATTTCCCCACAAAACACAATATTAGACAAAAACAAGAACTTAAAGAAAAACAGAGTTTAGAAGTGATTGAAGAGAAAAATCGATTGAAACAAATTGAAGACAAACAGAAACAAAGAAACGAAAAGAATTTCAAAGATAACCAAAATAACAAATTTACTGACAATAAGTTCGCTAAAAATAAAAAGTCTTCCAAAGGAAAGGGAAGAACCAAACCATTGAATACCTTTAAGCAGAACCGAAAACTCACTCTTTTCCAAAAAGTAAACATTGTTTCCGAATATTAAACATTTAATTAAATTCAATCTGTTTTACAGTTAATGACAAATGAAATACAAGAAGAAAACGAAGAAAAACTACCGAAAAAACTCAACAATTGAGTCATACATTGAATAGCAATTAAATAACTCAGTTCTGACTAAAAAATGACATTTTATTGTAGACTCTGATAAAGTTTACCCAAATTAATGAATGGGATTCCAAATACTAGCAATCAATTAATCAATAATTATATTTGTTTGTAATGAAAATTCAATTATTTTTTGCAAAACTTGTTATAATTTGTGAATAAATTGATATTTTGTTTATTTGAACTTCAAATCAAAGCGAAATCATTTTGCAATTCCGACATTTCCTGATCGGTCTGATAAGACGATTCGCTGCTTTCGATTTGTTGGCGATAATGTGTTTGAACCGCTTCTAATGTCTCGACATCGGGTAGGCCCCCTTTCCTCATGAATGCCTTCAAGAGTGAGGCCAATTCATAATTAACTCTTTGCGTTTGATTGAGTCGTTCATTGATTTTTGCCTAAAAACCAGTTCACAAATAAAATAATTGCATTGAATTCCAATTAAAATAAGTTATTACAGGTCTTTGTCTGTCGCTCAGTATTTGTGCGAATTCCTGTGCTCTGCTCAAAATACTCGGATCCATTGCCGTATAATTAGCCAAACGTAAACCATAAAATAGCTCTTTAGTGGCCCCTGGCTCCATAATATGAGTGAACACATATGAATCGTCGTGTCCTTCATTCTCCTCATGTTTTACAACGAAATTGAAGCTATTGTACAGAATTGAGATCAGATTATAACTGATTTTCATATTTGAATTAATCAATACTTTGAAACATTGAGATAAAAGTTTTCGAGTTTTGTTAATTCGACGAAATGTGTGGCCATTAGAGTGAATGCCTTCGTTTGCAGTAAATGTTCGCAAATAGCGAAACAAATTCCAACCCCTTCCTCAACACTCGTTCCGCGGCCCAACTCATCAATGATCACAAGAGAACTGTCCGACAGATTGTTTAAAATATAACTCATTTCTCGCATTTCTACCATAAAAGTCGAAGAATTGGTTTCGATTTCGTCGTTATTTCCGATTCGAGAGAAGAGTTTATCGAAGATTTTGAAGGTTGCGCTCTCCGCCGGAACGTATGACCCGATTTGGGCCAACACTTGATGTATCGCAACTTGCTTTAGAAGAGTAGACTTTCCGCTCATATTAGGCCCTGTTAAGATTATAAAATTGCTGTCTTCTGATAAGAACTAAAAGAGTTTTAAAAGCAATTAATCGTTTAATTAATTGATAAACAATTATTTCAATGATTACAATGTCGTTGGCGACAGGCTTTTGGTTAAGCACTTTCTCCAGAACCGGGTGCGTACCCATTCTGATGGCCACGTAATCACTGAACTGGGGTCTGACATAGTTGGCCAGAGCACACTGACTCCCCAACGAGTAAACCAAATCGATTTTTGAAATCACTTCAGACAAATTATAGAGACATCCAATGAATTGCCGAATGTTTTCAATCAAAATACTGATAACTCTATAAAAAAAGAAATCAATTTTATTAATTCAATCAAATTATTTGCAAAACTCAACGAATCACTCATAATATAAATCTCTTCGACGGCGGAATTGATTCGATTATTCTTATTTATCAACTCCTGAGTCGTGAAATTAATCGTCTTTTTATTGAAAACAATTTTCATAAACTCTTTAGGGAATCGAAACTGAGATCTGTCGGCGTTTTTACAGACAATTTCCATATGATATCCTCTGCTCGGAGTATATGTCTCTCTTATCGGTAGTGAAGTCTTGTATTTCTCACAAAATCCGTAGATTAAGTGATAGGCGTCGTCAATAGACTCGGAATATGCGTCGCGAGCGATGTCCAGCAGACTGTTTATATCTCTTTTGATGGCCGAACACTTTTCGAGTTTCATTTTGAGTCCGCCTTTTGTATACTTACACTCCTCTGTTATATACTCGTCGATCGCCGACATAATTACAGCAAAGCGCTGGTCATTCAGAACTTGCAGATACTCAGCGAAGACATTGGTTTCACAAATACTTAATGTCTCGATAAGGGGGTCGATCAGTGATATGATGTGCTTTAGAATAAGAATGCATTCAATTTTACGTTCGGCTATCTTTACATTAGGATCCGGACGTTTGGGGATATGAACCAAACATGAGATCACTCTCTCGATTTCAATGCCAGAAAACTTGTCGAGTACTTCACCCAATCTATCAAAAAATGATTGCGAACTAACGATAGCGTCAATCATATCGAGTCGACTCTCAATAAGTTTTATGTCAGTCGACGGTTGCAATAGATTTGAGCGCAACAGTCGATAACCGGGTTTTGTCTTTGTTTTGTTGATTGTGCCGAACAATGTGTGCGCACTCTTCGGGTCATTCAAATTGACGATTAGTTCCAAGAGTTTGGCAGTCGTCGGGTCGATAAACATTGTGTTGACTGCGCTCTTAAACACGACTCTTAGCGCTTTTGGTGCATATATCAGGTTCTCCACTATCTCTAAATACTTAAGAAGAGCCGCACAGGAGGCCAAACAGTAGTACTTCGACTTGAGTTGGATTTCAATGGAAGACCAGTCATCGCACTGAAGCTTTTTTATCAATTCTAAGCCTAAAAAATGCCAACAATGGTACGAACGATACAAATATCTCTGAAAAAGCGATACCTTCGGTGTCATTAAAACATCGCCGGTCCATGTCTTTGAGGAATATGCCGTCCATTTCATTAGACAAGATTTCATAGAGATGATTGTCTTCTTTGACGAATGTCTTCGGAAGAATGATAACCGATGGCTGCAAATGAATGCAATTGTTTCGAAGGCTTTCATAGTTTGAATTGTCTGTGAATTGACTCAACTCGAGTTCGGAAGTGTGCAAATGGATGGCCGCCAATCCAATAGTTCCCTTCGAAACACCATTGCCTTCAGTGACACACATAATAAGTGCGGAGCGCTCTGTGGATGTGTTACCAGAAGTGAGGGTATAGTTGGGCTCATAAAAAGTCGTCCGTCCAAATGGTTGCGCCGGTGTTCGGCTCGACTCAGATTTCGCATACAATGGGCTCCGATTCGGGAAAAATCTCGAAAGAAAACGGTTCTGATTACGACTCAAACTATTCTCTGATGTCAACTGATATGAAGAAGTAGTTCTTTGAAAGATTCGGTTCGGATAAGAGCTCGAAGACTGCGCAGAAGAGCTCATCACTGAAGAGGAATACAATCGATTATTAGAAGAGACAAAACTAAACAATTGTTTAAATTGTTTACAATTATTGAAATTGCGATTCATTTTTGTCTTTACTTTTAAGCCATTTCTTGAGTTTTAATTTAATAGTTTTGACTCTAATTCTAATCGAATTGTTTTCTAATAAATGTGTGAATCAATTGATTCTTAGATATCAACGAATGTATTAATCGAATAGAATTTAACATAAATTTAATTCAAATACAAATCATTTTTAATACAATTATTTGAAAAAACGATTAATGAATAAAAAATAATGCTTTCATTGGTTCTAATTTTTATTACAGTTTTTATTCAATTGGTTTCAATTCAATGCTTGTCTCAAATGGAGGATAAAAGTGTTCGAAATAACCAAACTTTTAGTTCATTTTCTTTTTATTGAAATCCAAAACAACATATTCTTGTCTTTTGTGATGTTTTATGTGACCCGACCTTAAACTTACTAAAGAGTAGAGACACTATAGATATGAGTTTTGCATAGCTTTTGATGCCTTTGATAATTGTTTTGAAGGTTTGCACATATTTTTAGACCTTTGCCAAAACGAATGACAAAAAGAGTGAAGGTCATCAGCAAAATCGGGAAGGGGTCAACAGTGGGTCACTCCTTACAACTGATAGCATCGAGGAATGGATTCACTAGAATAACAAATACTGACCATTGGCTCCAAATGTCTTTAGGCGTCAATACTTGAGACAAACAAAAGACTGACCCGTCTCTAAGCTACTCCTATCCATTTTTCACTCTATATATTCTTTGTGTAGAATTGAGTTTCTTCAGACTTGAGTTTTGTAAGCAAAGTGTCAAGCATGTTTCATTTGTTGGCATTTATTTGGATTGGATGTGCTTTCGCTCAGCAAAACATTAATGAGTCGAATGACAATAATTGGGTACAAAATGAAAATAATTTATGAAAAATATTAATTCAATAAATTATTTGAAAAAATATGATTTGTTAGGAACAGGACTCAGTTGGAGTTCAATATTTAGACCCTTCTGCGGGTGCCTCCAGGGTAGTTCCTGACATCAAAACCAACTTCTCATGCGTTGGTCGTCGTTACGGCTACTTCGCCGATGTGGACAATAACTGCCGATTGTTCATTGTATGCCATCCCTCAATTACAGCCACTGGAGAGCAAGTAATTTATCAGCTGAGCAAATTCTGTCCCAAATCTACGCGATTCGATCAGAGAAAGTTTACATGTCTTCCTGAGACTGACCCGAAACTGATTGCCTGTAATGAGTCAGTTCGTCATTTTCCCGTAACTGAGGGTCGCTATACTGATGTCCGCATAATTCATAAATTTGAGGTAAGACTTAAACAATTCCGTAATTTTTTATGATGAGCTCAATTTCAACAACTTTTTAGGATATCTTACAATCGCCGGAAACGGAACAAAGAGTTGAAGTAAATTTGAATTAAACTTGGTATTTTTTAATTAATTATGTTTTGATGAATAGCAAGTTCTAATAGAAGAGCCCCAAAGAGATGCCGTCAAAGGCGTTCACTCCAATGTTCGCTTGCAGTCTGTTTTTAATGAACAAATTCCTGCCAAACTTACTTCTAGAAATGAACCCATTCCTCAGGCACTCCCACAACCTGTAGAGGTGTCCGTTATCAAGAACAGAGCCGAACCTTCAGTACAACAGGTAGTTGAGTCAGTTATCCAGCAAAATACTGAACCTATCGTTGAACAAGTGGCGCCTCTTCTTCAACAGGGAGCTGAACCTGTGGTCGATCAATTATCTAAATCTGCTCTGAACAAAACTGAACCTGTTGTGAACAAAACTGAACCTGTTGTGAACAAAACTGAACCTGTTGTGAACAAAACTGAACCTGTTGTGAACAAAACTGAA